>BSBK01009154.1:52500-165000 GCA_027943335.1 Chamaecyparis obtusa
GTTCGTGCACTGAGGCTAGATGATCTATGTTGCAGTTGATCTTTCTTGTTCTTATTCTTGTGATCTTGTATCATTGTATTAGATATTCAGAGTTATCATGATGTTTCTTTTTCTTTTCAGTTATTGTATTCTCATACCCTATGACATGTGCAGTGGATGCTTGTTATTATGGTTACCTTATCGTACCATTTGTATTTATGTAATCATGCTTTTGATGTTGTAGTTATCTCTCAGATGTAATCTTGGGATTCATATCTTTATCTTATATTAATTAATTAACTCTTTCGTAATCTACATCAAGGAACCCTTGAGAGTTGTAACCTATGTTAGTTGTTTATGCTATGCTTTGCTTCCGCATTGTAAACTTTGATGTTATTGATTGATAACCTTAGAAAAAAAAAATTATTCTGCAAACTTAGTCACATGGTTAGGTTAAGTTCTTCTGGGTTCCCTGGCAGGGCATTACACTTGGTATTAGAGCACCGAGTTCTACACTGGGAACTCTGGGAAGTTGTGTGCCCATTAGATGTCTAGACTGTTAAACTTGAAATCAAACATAGACATATAACCCTTTTGTGTTTTGATAACCATTAAACTATATCTAAACATTTATGTTCTTGCTTCTCTTAAATGTCTTTGAGATATCACTGGCCTAGTGATTGTCATAGGTGTTTGACTATTTATTGCGTATGGTTACCTTCTCTAATGCATCTAGGGTGAAATATCCTTGGATGTCATGAAGCGATTACTCCCTTGAGTGTGGCTACTACTATTCACCTTGTTATGTGGATGTGTTATGATTGATGATTTATTTTTGGTTGATTTATGAATTATTTGTGAAGTGTATGGGCTAGCATTGAAATTTTTGAACTTTCTTATGATTGGATTAGTCACCTAACTCTCTTTTCGTTATCTATTTTTTGTGACGCTAGTCACACTTGATTTATTGTTGAAATTGAGGAACCCTTATGATTTAATGTTGGACTTGTGATTCCCCCACTTGCGTTTTACCTTTTTTGAGTTTTGTGGTGACTACTCCAAATGTTTGTTATTGTTGGCCTTGTTTTGTGATAAGTATTGTTTCTATCATGTTCATCATGAACCCCTGATAGTATGTATAAGGGAGGACATTGTAGAGATGGTACTATATGTGCTATGTGATATTAGTATCATTGTGTATTCTTTATGATTGCATAAGTGTTGCATTAACTAGATAGTTTTTCATGAACTTCTCAACTCATTATTTGTTATAGATATGAATGTGTTCTCTATGTAATCGATCCTAGATATTTTCTGTAATGATGTATGAATAAAGGTTTAGATCTATTTTTTTGAATTGTTAAGGAATTATTGATCAATATGATATTTTTCAATTGTTCTTAAATTAGATATTATAATCTTCTTAATGATTGTATATTATGTTCTTATGTTATGACTTACTTTCAAATGTCATGTTTTATCTTTAGTAAATGCTTCATGTTTGGGGGGAAAATATATCCTCAACTGTTGTAGGCTTCCAGGAGTAAGCCTAATCCTAGGGGGGGTGGATGTAGTACCTCACCCCTAGTCTAATTTTATAAATGTCGTAAGTAATCTAAGATGATAGATTATATGTTAGGAATTTGTTGATGCTTATGATTATACTTACCCCATACTGCATATGTATGGTGTTAATGTATGATTTTATATTTTTGCTTGATGTGCTTGATGTGGTGGAGGGATGGAGATGTAGTTACTTGCTTGTGAGATCCACACGTTTGGCCGATCCTTGCCATTGTCTATTATATCTCTCTATATATATGCACATGTTTGTCTCTTATGCAAGTTCACAGGTACCGGGCATCAACTTCCCTGTATTGTCAAGATGAGCGTGCCCTATCCCTAATCTCAATGGTAAAAGAGGGGAGATGATATTCAATTCCAAATCCTAACCTAAGCCAATTATTGTCCTAAAGTAGGGGACAAGATTCTATGTTCCACCCTTCTAAACTCATCTAATTGGCAAGAGTTTACACCTATGTCCTGAGCATGAGTCTAGGTCCTTAGGTCATTTTGATTCTTTGATTTGTGGCATTTGGTGTGATTTCTATTTTTTAGATCATTCTATTTTTAGCCATGGCATAGTATTTAAATGGTAATTAAATATATGTATTTATTTAGTTTAATTATTATTTTTATTGTATAGTTGATGCATTAATTAATTGGGAATTAATTATATGCTAATTTGAGTGTGGTTGAAATATTTAATTAATGTGAATTAATTAAATATCTTCACTTTTGATTTATTTAAATCATAAAATTTAACCTTTGTTTAATTAAAAATTTATTTATTAAATTGAGGGTTATTTTGGCATGTGTTAATTATGTTAAACTAAATGTTTTAATTATTAATTAATTGAATGCATTATGTTGCACATTCATAATTGAATGGAATTGAATTAATGATTCAAGTTAAAGTTTGGTTATGTGCTTTCAACTAAAGTCAAAGTGAAGAGGAGACTTCAGTTCAACTGAGACTGAACTATAAACTAAAGTTTGTCTTAATGCAAAACCCTTTTTGGAGTTGAGTTCGAATTCATGCATGAGAAATGAAGTTTCTTTAAGTATTGGGGGTTTTGGCCATTATTCGGTACACAGGTTTTGGAGGAGGAATTTTGGAGACAGATTTGGGAAAGATTTTCGAAAGGCTTGGAGTCTGCGTTCTTCATTTTGGTCATCTTCGAATTTGAATAATTTATGTTTGAGGTAGGTTTTGAAGTTTATTCTTGTTATTCATTTTCAGATCTCTATGGAAAAGAAAGGTGTGTCTTCATTGTGCCTATTGGATCTGATTGCATGAAAAGTTTTGTATGTTTTTGCAATATGATTTAATAGTATCGTCTATCTATTTTGTGATTTGATGATCCTGAGGGATCTGTAGGAAAAGCTCTAGAAAACCCAATTGGACTAGGGTTATGAGCTTGTAGTGAAATTATTGGAGTTTTCTTATTCATGTTATAGTGTAATCATTATTATGGTTTATATATATATATATATATATATATATATATATATATATATATATATTAAAAAGATTTGTTCTTGTTAAAAAAAAAAATTATAATTATCAAATATTGAATATTTGATAAATTATAAATTGGGCCATTTGTTAAAAGTTTATATTAAAAAAATATATTTGAAAAGTTTATGTTGGAAAAATTCATTTTTGAAAAAGTTTATTAATAATATTTTTGGGCTTTTGAATATACCCCCATGGTTTTGCGAGCCCTCGGTAGGTTGTCGTGCGCAGTACCTGCTAGTACTAATGCACGATAGTCCCCAAGGGGGCTGTTGTGTGGCAATACCAGAGGTATTGTCATCGATGGTAAGTCATGCTGCCATAGGTGATAGTGTGGTAGGGGTAGGGGACTCGCCGGTACCCCCCCTTTATTTTATATTTTGTATTTTATTTTATTTTTTTAAATTAAAACTTCTTTTTTAATTGTTATTTTTTAAAATTATGTTATTAATTTTATTTTATTAGTTTAGTTTAGTTTTTTTTAAATTTATGTTTGCCAAATTATTTTTATTTATTTTATTATTTAAATAATTTCATTTGGTAATTAATTAATTTAATTCTATAGTAAATGTTAATTCTTTAATAAAGTTAGTTTATCTATAGTTTAATTCTGATGTTATATAATGAATTTATGGGGTTAATAATTGTGAATCTTTGGTTTGGACATTTAGTAATTTAGATTGGGCTATTAATGTTTTTTTTTTACTTAGTTTGATTCTAAATTGAATTGGGTAAATTATGTATTAATTGGAATATCTAAATTACTAGTTGTATTTGAAAATCAGATAAAGTTCGTAATGATTTAGATTGCTTGTATTTGATTTAAGTGTTAGGTTGAAATAGGATCTTTTGTCAAAATAGAATTATATATTCCTGTGTGAAATTTAGTGATGCAATCTTTAACGAACATGTTTTATATGAAGACTTTTTATGCCCTTGGTCAATTTGACTTGTATTGATTTTTAGGGGTTGTAGTTATCTTTTTGCCATGTTGTTTGTCATGCATGCGTAGTTAGTTTGCATGAGTCGATTCTAACCCTAGGTGGGTTTGATCCTAGAGGTTTCTGGTCTTGCATGTTGAATCTAGTTGTAGAGATTCAGGAGTTCTGTTAACTCAAAGATCATATTGTTCATGTGAAACCCTAGGGTAGGTCATCTAAGTGTATATCAAGAAGTGGCTCATGAATTGGTGCCAGAGCCCGGAAGTGGCTACGAGGAGATCCGGTTACAAGTAGTTTAATAAGTGATAATGAATAAACATTGGGAATCTAAAATGAACCTAAAAAGATATTTGTGCCTCGCCTATGCCTGAGTTCCCGATTGAGTTTGAGTAGGATGGGAGTTGAGATGATGCTTGCCGCCTTTATGGACTGGAGATGGCATATGTAGTACCTTGTCTACACAAAAGGTTACCATATCCACATAGAGTCACTAGGGCATCGGGGTCTGAAGGGACTACCAGGATAACCCTAGAGTTGGCATGTGTGATGACACTTCTTGTATGCATCTTAGGTTTCCTACGTGTTTTATTTGCCTTTGGTAGAGTATGTTAATACCTTGTTATACTTTTTGTACCTTTGAGTTAGAAGCTTTTAGGACCTCTTCCTTGGTTGTTGTTGTTTTTTTTTATCTGAGTGGGATATGATGTTATCTCCTTAGCACGTTGGGAGTGGACCATTTAGGTTCATGAGGTCAGGTGGTAGTGGTTCTTTTACCATTTGAGATTCTGACGATCATGCACCGAGGCTAGGTGATCCATGTTGCATTTGATCTTTCTTGTTCTTCTTATTCTTGTGATCGTGTATCATTGTATCAGATATTCAGAGTTATCATGATGTTTTTTTTCTTTTCAGTTATTGTATTCTCATACCCTGCGACATGTGCAGTGGATGCTTATTATTATGGTTACCTTATGGTACCAATTGAATTTATTTAATAATGCTTTTGATGTTGTATTTATCTCTCAGATGTAATCTTGGGATTCATATCTTTATCTTATATTAATTAATTAACTCTTTTGTAATCTACATCAAGGAACCCTTGAGAGTTGTAACCTATGTTAGTTGTTTATGCTATGCTTTGCTTCCGCATTGTAAACTTTGATGTTATTGATTGTTAACCTTAGAAAAAATATTATTTTGCAAACTTAGTCGCATGTTTAGGTTAAGTTCTTCTGGGTTCCTTGGCGGGGCATTACACTTTTCTTAACTCTTTCAATAACATGTTTCCATAGGAAAAATTCTAAAAATCAAAAGAAAAGTCCTAAAACTCTAAAATCAATTCACTTCTAAGTGTAACCCTAGAGCCAACGTGCAAGGGGTGAAGAGCATTGTTTGTGACATTAAATCTTGCACCATTTTATAATAGATCCTTAATCCAAATAGAACATGGTGAGGCACTTCAAGTCTTTCTTAATATTTTATTCTTCCCTTTAAATAGGATGAGGAAAGAGTGATCTACAAAATGGCATCATCAGTAAGTGTATATATATATATATATATATATATATATATATATGTATGTATGTATTGCACCTATTATATTAAGTTTACTTCTAGGTATTTTCCTTTTTAATTGAACCTTGGTAAGATGAGACATGGAATACATATCATTTCTTTCTTTTGAGGTTTTATTTTTTCTTATCCTCATTGACTTAGAAACAAAAAGGTTGTAATGCCCCACCAAGGAACCCTTGGAACAAAAGGTTAAAATATGCACATAACAATTTTTTTCGAAAGGTAGAGATATACATCAATTACATAAGTACAATATAACTATGAAGCATAAATAAAATAATAATAATAATAATAATAATAATAATAATAATAATAATAATAATAATAATAATAGTAATAATAATAAAATATGCCTATTGGAACACTCATTCTCTAGTGACATAATCATACATATGTATTATAATTTCATGGCACTAGTCATTCCATATTCTAATCCCCAATCTACATGTCATTTAAATAAATATTATATTTAAATTAAATATTTCATTTAAATATAAAGCATTAAAATAATTATTTACATCACTATGAGCATTGATTAGTGAAAACCTTAAATTAATTCTCCATCGACATAAAGGGACAATATAACCAAGAATCAGATATAATCATGAAAATATATAAATGTAATGTTCTTGAATGAAAAATACACCAAATGTCATCATAAAGAATCATGTCAATCAACAACATCATCGTGAATATGTGATCAAAATGTTAAATAGCAACATATTCTAATCATCTAAAATAGATATGATACTAATAACCAAAATAATGTACTATCATTCAAATGCATCTTATCATGCAAATAATCACATCATAATAACAAAAGTCTGTCTTGAATCAAGATATCATGAAAAAGAGTCCAACTAGGAGAGGCACTACATCCTCCCCCTAAGCATAGACTTACTTCTAGAAGCCCACAAAAATACAGGGGTACAAAACTCTCAACCATGAAGCATCCTCTTAAGTAGCTGAAGTCTCATCACTCAAGTCCCATTGGACCCTTACCTTCTTGATGTCTTGACCCATGATGGTCAATCTTTAATGCTGAAGAATGTAGATGGGCTCCAAAGAAATTTTCCTATCCTCTACCTATAAAGAACCCCAATCCAAAATATGAGACACATTGAGAATACACTGTCTCAACACAGAAACATGAGAAACACCATGGGCATACAATACGTAGGTGGAGATGCAAAGCAATAGGAAAAAATACCAATCCTCTCCAAAATCTCAAAAGGTCCAACAAAATATAATGTTTATTTAGAGCCTTTCCCATAGTGGATGGGGCTCTTCCACAATCGAACTCATAAAAACATGTGGTCATCCATTGAGAAGTGATGTAGTCTAACCTATGAGCATCATCATACTTCTTCTATCGATCCTAATAAGTAACCTAATGCTCTCTAATATGAACCACCTTCTGCTCCATTTCCTAAAGCATCCTAGGACCCAACACTACATGATCCTCTAAATGATCTCAAATAAAAGGTGTACGACATAGTAAACCATACAAAGCCTAGAAATGAGACATGCCAAGAGAACTATGGTACTGATTATTATAGGAAAACTCAACAAAATGAAAATAGTCCTCCCACCTAGATTACTGATCCATCACATACATGTGAAGCATGTCCTTAAGAACTTGATTCACATGGTCCATCTAAACAATAATCTTGGGGTGATACGTTAAGCTAAAATTGAGTTGTGTGCCCAAATCATGTTAGAGATATGTTTAGTGTAGAAGTAAACACTAGATCTCTATCTAAAACATATTAATGTATCTGATAAAAAGGTTCAAGGACCTATAGATTTGGATAGTCTAGATATAGATCGAGTAATGAAAATATCAATAATTATGCATACAAAAGCTAAGGAAAGAGCTTTGCAGAACAATGAGAAAGAAGGAAGATTGTTGTCTAGGGAAACAAATGTTCTAAAGAAGATTGTTCTTGTTAATTATAAGACTAGTGATTCTTTTGCAGATCAGTTGGAGAAAATACTTAACTCTTTTCATACTTTGGAGAAGTCAACTCTTGTGAAGGTGCAGACTAAATTCATGCAGCATCGATATAATCAACTATGTGTTCTTATTACTAAGGACATGTCATCATTTGATGTTTCAATTACTCAACTAAAGGAGGCTATATCATTTGGAAGTAGGATATATAGGTTTTGTGTAAACTTTCCTATACATATTTATGATATTGACAAATTTATTGAGAGGTATGTGTAGGATCATGGTATGTCAAAAAGTGGCGATGTGAAAAAGAAGTCTTGATTGATAGGCTAATTGAAAAATAGCTATAAATATTATACTTTGAAATCTGAAACATGCATCACAATCTATGCTGAACACCTAATACAAGAAAAAAAATTCAATTTGATGAAGTTTATACTAAGTTAAAGTGATGAGACATGGGAGCTTTTATATTCTGGAAAAGTTGTAGTAGAAAAATCATAACTAATTATTTACTTAAAAAAATACAAAATAATGTGTCACATCTAGATATGAGTCCATTACTTATATATATAATCTTGTAAAAATTATTATCATTTGGTTGTGTTTAAGGTAGTTGTACATACACCTACTTCTTATCTTTTTAGTCGTAATTGATAGACTGATTGAAAACTAGCTATAAATTTAAAATGACATAAAAAAATTTAAATCTGAAACATGTGCCACATTCTATGCTTCACCTACTACAAGGAATTTTTTTTTTCTAATTTGATGAAGTTTAGACTAAGTTAAGGTGGTTAGAAACTGGAGTTTTTATAATTTGGAAAACTTGTAGCAGAAAAATTATAATTAATTATTCACTTGAAAAATTTGTTAAAAATAATGTGTCATATCCGAACATGAGTTTACTACTTATATCTATAATATTGTAAAAAAATATTATTATTTGATTATGTTTAAGGTGGTCATACATACACCTACTTCTTATCTTTTTCCTAAATTTTTTGTACTACTGCATTGAAATTTGAAATTTTCACCATATAGAATTTTTTTTTCAAAAGAGGGATAATATCTTAGAAACTAAATTAAATTTTCTACAGATTCTGTTCTTACATATTTTTTATATAACATTGGTAACTTTTTTAAATTTTTGCGTCAACTTGCCTAATCCTAATTTTCTATGTTTTCATTGCCACTTAAGGGCCTAGTTTTGCATACCATGATCCTGCACATAGTCCGAGGAAGGAGGAAATCAGCTTGCAAAGCTATAAAATAACTTTGATCTAGTCAAAGGGTATGCATAGGAGCATGTAGTCGAGGCTCTTAAAAGTCAAAGATAAGATCAAGTCACTTGAAGTTGAGAGGCTAAGAATGAAAGGTGGACTCATAGACTTGGAAAATCTTATTGTTCCAAAGGTTGATTTGATGCAAAGAGATTTGATAGAGGAAGTTGAGGCCTATGAGAACTTTAGTCCACCCAACTTGATTGAGGTTGAGAAGTCAGCATATTCTATATGTGGAAAGTATTCGAAAGACTTGGGATGCAGATTTGGTAGCTCTTTGGAGCAACTTTTTAGATATATTCAAGTTTTTATAAGTATATTATCATATTCTATGTATATGCGAATAGTATAGGAGTTTTGGTAGATGAATTTTTATTTTTAGACCTTTCTTTTTTATGCAGAGTGGGTAGCAGGGTGTGGACAAGGTTCTCAAGAAAGGATTGATTTGAGTGGTTTAGGCACTTCAAGCTTACTAGCCTCCAAGGCACCCCAGATAGACAAAACCCTCCAAATAACTTAAGAACCTTCCAAATGAACAAGGTTAATGATAAAGGGTTAAAATAGGTGTATTTAGTGAGTTTCAAATAGTTTTAGGCTTTCAAGCAACTCCCAATAAGCAACTTGTTCAAACTAGCTACTAGGCCTAATTGTCCTCCTAGTAAGTCAGGAGCGATACAAATATGAAGATAAATTTGAAACTCCCTAAAGGACTAAATAAAAAAATTGCATTTATTAATACCATTTTCACCATACTTTAACATACCAAAAGATTGCAGTGAGGTACTTTGGACCAAACTACCCAAAACCTGATTGTGCCATGTTTTTTAGGGTTAAAAAAATGCATTTAACAAAGGAACTATGTTTCAAACATACCCAATGACCATGAAACCTTTACCAATCTCATAAAATGACTCAAATCCCCCAAATATCCAATCATTTTGGATCTTGGAGCTCTACAAGCATGAAATCCCCAAATGTGACCCAAAAACACCTCTAATCTACGACTGGTACATTGTCACACTTACCAATTCTTCCCCCAACTTCTGAGAGTTGTTACACCCTCACCTCAGTGTCCTTAAACAACTTCAAGAATAAAATGGGGTCCTCCAATGGATGGATCTCCTACTACTACTCCATAGCCACACTTTTCAAGGCCATTTCATGCCTCCAAACACAACAAGTTGATCAACTAACTAATCACTTGCATCTATCAACTCGACCCTACAATGTTAGGCATAAATACATAATATAAAAGTCAATAAATCTATCCCCAAGCCACAATTACAACAATATGCGGACGGTTATATCATTTTACTTGAAGAAAACAAAGGAAAACTTGACTGTTACAACCTCTTTGTAAATACAATTGATTTTACATAATGCAATGCTTTGATAATGGATCAAAACAATGTTAAAAACATCTATCAACACATTTTAATGAAAAAAAAATGGAAACTAATCAAACTAGAACTCAAAATAGACAAGAAAACATGAATTTTATTCAATTGTTGTGTACATTACATACTTTCTTTTCACCAGTCTATACTCCTCTATCTCTCAAACATCTAACGATGTTTATAAAATAGTTCTCAACTTCCACAACTAACCCCATGTGGTTGGGAAGGAGTTAGACTTGTTTAATCCTCCAAAATGTGATTTCCCACCAAAACACAACTAGCCATTAACATTAAAAAATTTGAATTGTTAACTTGTGTTATTTGGTGTTTAATTGCATAGATCTTATTAAAACTTGGAAGATTAAATCCCTAGGACCTAATTAATAGGGATAACTTTAAGAAACCCCCTCCTAGGAAAAAGTGTAAAATCCTTGCGAATCCTACATTATTTTAGGGGGAGATTTTTTCTTAATGAAGGCTATTTTTTTTTTTCAAATCTGTGAATTTTCATAGTTTTTATTGGTGATTTTTTCCCTACCAAATGAAATTTCCATAAATTACAAGCGAATTATACAGTCATGTGGGGGAAAATATATATTGAATTAGGCAAAAAAATTTCTTTTGAAGTAAAAAAATTATAATATATGAGGTGAATGATTTTCTTTATAAGGGAAAAAAAAATTGTATTGGCGATTTTTATGTACCGTTTGAAAATTTATTTATTTTATTGGCTAATCATTCATTAATTATGGGTGAAAAATATTTTTTTAGTGATTTTCAAAAGATGGGACATAACATGGATAATCACATCGACACGTAACCTAACAATAACATCTATTATTTTATAATATTGAATCTATAATTTGAGACCGTCTAATGATCCAAGATCAATGACTGAAGTTTAATTTCGGGCCCAATTTCTTGAAGGAAACAGAGTTCTCTAGGAAGTCACTGAAATATTGACATGTATTAAATTAGGGTTGTCAACTTGTCTACAAACTCAACGTGTTGGTATTGATAAGCATGACCAGTCACATCGACACGTAACCTAACATCCATTGTTTTATAATGTTAAATCTATAATTTGAGACCATCTAATGATCCAAGATCAATGGAGCTCAAGTTTGATTTTAGGCCCAATTTCTTGAAGGAAACAAAGTTCTCCAAGAAGTCACTAGAATGTTGACATGTATCAAATTAGTATGCATTATAGCCACAATATAATTAATGCAACACCACATCAAGAGAATAATGCCTTAATTAGTTACCAACTTATCTGCATGACTACACATCTTACAGAATAATGCCTTAATTAGTACACGTATAACCACAATCTAATTAATACATGTATCAATTCTTACAACTAGTTAGTACTAGTAGGTTGTGTTGACGGTTGATAATGTATCACAGTTGCAATTAATAAAAGAAATGTCGTATCACTGACATTAAATTGGGTAATGTTGCCTGTCATGACACTTTTTCCAATTTCACACACTCATGAATTTAATATGAAAGATTTAAAAAATTTTAAAGGAAAAATGAATTAATAAGGTTAGAGAAAGAATTGAGGGCTATTTAGAATCCACACATACCTAATATCGATCATTCAACCATTTTAAATGTATCACACATATCAAGTCTTATAACTGGATGGTTGATAATATACCGAATGTTGTAGTTAAAAATAGAAATGTCTTATCACTGACATTAGATTTGGGTAATGTTACCTGTCGTAACATTTTTTCCAATTTCACACACTCATGTATTTAATATGAAATATTTACATAATTTTGAAGGACAAATGAATTAATAAGGTTAGAGAAATAATTGAGGGCTATTTGTAGATGATCTATATTTCTTTCTTCTTCAATTCTACCTCTACTAAGTGCTTGAAAGTATGCCTCTAGTTTAGGTCTTTAGGTTTTATAATTTTATCACATTCTAATTTTTGATATTCTAGTAATGTTTTTCTGAAGATGGACATTCCTATCCATTTGATAAGCATATCCGAGGAGGATCAAAAGGCCTTTTTGGGTCTCGTCTCAGACCAAACATTGCAATTAGTTTGCAATGAGAATGGTTCCTTTACAAATGAGGCTATGAGGATGGTATTGGGCCATGAATTTATTGATAATATTGATAGATACTGAGTTAAAAGAGACATTATTTCTCAATTTTTGGCATCTCTTCTAGACCTAGAAGGAGGGAAGGTGGATGTGATCCTTCTGTTAAGGAGGGTATTCAAACAAGAATTCTTGGGTGACAATGTTCAGGTTGCCATTTTTGCACAAATAGGGGTTGGGATCCCTTGGGCAAGTGATTTACCCAAACTTCTCCAGCCAACCCAAAATGTGGCTCGCAACCTTTTTTTTTGAACTTGAATGTTGAGCAATTGATGCACCATAGGAAATGGATGAAAATTGGTAGGGATTTTCTTCTAAAGTGGTTTCTCTTGGATGAATTCATGGACTATGTGTTAGTGCTTAAATCTACAAATGATTAATAATTCATGAACTCATATAATCGCAATAGATGCATCTGACAAAATTGCAAGCACTAAGGTATTAAGGTTATAAAAACCTTCTTCACTTTGAGTATAAAAACTCAGGTGGGTTTACCTATAACAATTCACTATATGAAATGAGCTTTGAACTGAGAATTATCTCCTTCACTGTTATATTATCCTTCTCAGAATTGACTCAATAAAACATTGCAACTCTTAGTTTGGCCCAAATAATCCTAATACACAACACTATGATAGAAATTATGAAAGAAACAATATTGAACAGTGGCTTAAGGATATTCTTCCCTCTTATTTTTGTGAGTTAAACTCAAGGAAGGTTAACCTCATTCAGTGCTTCTATAAAGCATTATAATATACATCCATGAATTTATCATAGAATGATTCAGATAAAGACTGCAAAATAAAGTAAAATGAATCAGTTGTTTATATTTTCTAGTGGCAACAAATGCAAATGTATCTCAAACCAGTGCCTTATCTACTTGGGCATCAGAGTCAAACCCTATCTCCACAAAAATCTATCAAGACAAATGCACTAGAACCTGAATGGCATGCCTGACATCCCATTATTTTGGTTCCTATAACTGTCATCAAATTCATACATGGATAATTAATTCACAGTGACCTCCCTTAAGATTTTACTCTTCCCTTGAAAGAAACTTAAGTTTAACCCCTATATTCACCTTGTGAACAATACAATGAAAAAGCCTTACAATTTGAGTGCATAAGAAAACTAAAGTATCCATACACAAAGACAACAAGTAGTAGCAACAGAGTTCCAATATCTTTGTATTAATAATCAAAATGTGCAAACACAGTATTCTCTTGACTTCAAAGAAAACTTGGTTCTATATCTAAGAACTTTCTTTTACAAAGTGTATTCAACGACCTCTACAAATGAGCAAAAACTTGCTATATATACTAATGAGCCATCTTGGAATCCTTGAAAGGATGCAACAAGCTTTAGATGGCTGTGAAAAGATCTTGCACTAAAAACAAAAGTACAAACTAACAAAATTTGATTGCAACAACAGATTACAAATATCTACTTCTCAACCATTTTGCAGGTGGCACCTTTGTCTAAGGATATTTCAAAGCAAATGCTAAATTTGTTGCATGAATGATGACCACCATTACAGGCTAACTTACATCATCCTTTGTTTGACACATGCTCTACCTCAAATTCTGGATCAGGTGCCAAGTGCATTCTATTCTTCTTCCTCCTCTATTAGCTGGGCACTTGGCTTCTTCTTCTTCTTTACTATTAACTTCTCCCAAGATGCCACATCATCATCAGATGGCCAGTTGTAATTCTGCAACTCCTGAAGTGATTTGATCTGCTACTCCCATGTAGAATCAGTTATATTCTTGGCTTCTGCTACAAATCGTACGCAATCATTCTCAACCTTGAAAAGACTATCAACGATATTATTACATCCATCCATGTCTAAAACTTTGTCATCCTTTATAAAGGCATCCTGTTTAATGACCGCTTGATCCATTGATAGCTTCCATTCTTCCAACTTAACTAGATTTCCATTGTCATCATAGATAGGAGGCAAATATTTGCTATAATATTTATCAAACATGGCTAGCTTGGCCTTTACTTGGTTTGACTTTCCTTTGAAAATCTTTGAGGCAACACTTATTAAGCCAATTTTCTCAAAAAATTCACTCACTACTTTAGGAACATCTGGCCTGTATTCTTGCAAATCATCAAGTTTGTCAAATAATGTATTCCTACCTGACCATTTACTGAAAAGTGGCTCCAAGGTGACTAAATACTCATTCACCTTTTCATTAGTTTGATGCAATAAGCTGACTGATTTATGGACTAATTCCATTCTATCCTTTATCTTACCCTACCTATATTGCATAATTCTTGCTATAGTATCCAGGGATGCATCCAATTTTACCTTTTCTAGGTCCTCTGTAGGTCTCTCAGGCACTTCCACATCTGTCTGCATAGGGGCCTCAATTTGCAAAGGAGGAGGAACTACCTTTGAGGCTTCTTCAAGCCTGACTCTTACTTCTGCCAGCACATCTTCTAATTGTTTGATCTTCATCATTTTTATGTCTCTATCCTTAGCCACTATGCTTGCATTTTCAAATAACTTGGAATATCTCTTTGACAACTAAACTGTCTTGGCTTCATTCAAATTAGCCCAATGAGTTACTGCCTTGGAAACCTCAAGATTAGTAGTGTTTTGCACAGTCCAGATAATTTTATTCCCTTCCATATGGTCTTCTATGCTCAACAAAGATGGTTTTTTGGTCTTAGGGGCAATTGACCACATTGCAATAGCCTAGTTCTTAGGATCATAGCCACTTCCTCTGATCATATCCCCAGTATGAACTTCATAGGATAGACTACCCTATGGTTTCTTTCTCAATTGGTCTATGATAAATGCAGAAGTCAAATCCCACCCTAGAGTTAATAGCATCCCACTTGCTCTGACCAATTCTTTGGCTTCATCCACTATTATAGGATCAAGGCTGGGGTCATATGAGGCTAGAGCCCTCAAATTTTCTGCACTTGGTTCTACCCCTTCAGGCATGGCCTTGGCTACTTCTTGTTGCTTATTCCAAATAAGAAAACTTTTGAATTCATCACTTTTGATGAATTGATCATCACTCAGAAATTCCTCTTGATATATTTCTCTGATATCTAGTCCTAACCACAAGGATTGTTCTTCACTTTCCTCATTAGTGGCCTTTTTCTTACCAACCCTTATTGTCTTCCTTAATTGGTGATGGTAGGCCCTATCACCTGGCACTAGAGCAGATGCTCTGTCAACTACTCTCTTTTGTTTTTCTTGCCTTGAAGGCTCTCCTTCCTCAAGCCTCTGCTTCTTCAATGGTGGCTCTGGGACATTCTTTACCTTTGGCTAGTCCTCAACAGGCTTAGCAATTTGTACGTCCCTAGCTTGAGGATGGCTATTCCCCTCTTGAGATTCATCAGAAAATTCCTCATAATTAGAGGATGAATAATCGTTCTTATTTTTTGCCTGCCTTTTATCAATCAAATTCCCCAACTGATTTGACAATGTGTCATACATCTCTATCATCTTATCAATTCTTTGCAATTAAGGAAGGTCAGGGAAAAAACCCTCAAAAGGAAGTTGGGCTGCCATCACCTATTTTGATAGATCTTTCAAATCAAAGAACCTATTCCATCTCCTTTTGACCTCATCATCCTTTATAATATTTATGATTACATCCTCTTCATCGAGGCCTTCATGTTCTTTAATGACACCAATATTAGGGCTTAGGGTTAACCTTATAGTCCTAATAAAACCCTCAGGGTCCACATGTCTACAAAAACCCAACACCATCTTGAATTGATTTAACGATGTAGTGACCTATGGGAAAGCCCTTTTGCCAATCAAGAAATCACCAATTTTGAACTGTCTGGGTGTGAAGGTACCCTTCTTATGGGGGGCCAAAAGCTCCTTGTCCATCCACATCAACTGCCAAATGAATTCCAAATAGGCAACTCTTGGTGGCACAAATTTTGGTAACAAATGTGGGGGCTGGGGGCAACCGTAGACTCTCAAGATTGTAGAATTTTCCCCAAAGTAAAAATCACCCCAGTTATGGTCTCCCTCCCACTTCTCTGCAAACTACTTAGGTCTTAGGAGTTTAAGGACCCTTGGTGATATCCTCATAACATTTATGCCTAGCATCCTTATAATGGGATAAATAATAAAATTATGAAAAACACAAAAATCTCCCTCATTTGAAGTAGAGTTCCACTTCCTCACCCATTATTGCACAGGATTGTGCTGGGCTTCAAAGGTGAACCTTGGTTTCAACATGTTCAAGTCAAAGCTATTGATATTGACCCACAAAATTAAGTGCATTAACAATGAATAATGCATGAACTTAATTGGACTCTTCCTTTCTTTGACAAAAATCAAACCCTCATGCATTCTATCAATTATATACTGGATGTAGTCATAGTCTGTATTCACTAGGGAATTCTAGATGTCCAAAATCATCATTAACAAATCTGCTGGCAAGAATTCTGCATCCCCATCAATTCCCAACACTCTACACAACCCATAGCAAGTCTATCTCATATAGTGATGGAGGGATTTAAATTGGTAAGGGGCATTCATGTTAGCAAGGAGGGGAGCTATATATTTATCCTATTTTGGGATGTGCTTCACCATTTGGTCCTTTACTGACCCTATGTTACTTTTATATCTCTCCCTTTCTTGGCTCAGGTTAATTTCAGTAGAGGAGGATGTATAAAAACTAAAGGCTTTCATGAAAGAACCCCTATCTAGAGTAACCAAAGGTGACTGGTCCTTTTTCTTATTTTTTTGGAAATAGGGTCATAGGATCTAGCTAGGGGAACAATTAAATCCACATCTAAGAATACATCAGGGACAACTAATTTCCCCATACCCAAAGCCCAACCATTGCAAACAGGAACATGCTTACCTCTATTTCCATAAAAGAAGTTGAAAATAGTATAACCTAAGCTATTTGGTATGACAGGATCTCTACAAAGCCCTAGAACATCTTCGAAGACATCATCGGGAGCTCTTTTGTTCTAGCTGGAACTAGGAAACAACTTCATGAGCTCATCTAAATAGTTTGGGTTGCCTTTGTCTTCACCACCCTTAGCCTTGGATTCACTGCTGGAAGATGCTGCACTCTTCTTAGGTTGACTCATTTTGCTACATAATTACCCTCAATCTTTGGAAACTTGATTTTCTTTGCGCTCAAAAATTGCTTCAAAAAAACACAATTCTCCTTGACTGATTTTGGACACAAGAAACAATGAGCTTAGCTTATTTATCAATACAGATCAAACGTGTACAACAACCATAATCATTGCAAATCAATCCTTAATTGCTCCCGCATTCAATTTCACATATCACCAATTTTCAAATCACAGCTAGCCGATGCAAAGATGTTGACAGATAGATTTAAAAACTCAAAAACAAGGCAAAAAGGCAATGATTTCTACTTTGTACTTTAACATCCTATTTACATCATGAAATCCTTCTTTAAAATTGATTGGATGGCTTATTGGTTTACTCTCCAGCTTGACAATGTACTTTATCCATGTGGCAACGGTCCTTTTCTTTTCCTTTATTACCTTTTCCAACTGAGCCCATTCAGTGAATCGGCGACTACAGGCTTCTCGTGATCACTTAATACAATGCTAACCCCAGTTTATATTCAGAGAACTAGCAACCAAAGCCTTCACACATTCTTGGAATCAAACTCTTAACTCACCCATCCTTTAGCGAACTAGCAAACAAGCTCAATATAACCGAACATGATTACAGTCGTTACTTAGTGAATCAGCGACTAAAGGCTACCTCTTATTCACCTAATGTTCTGGTTAACTGTCAAATTATCTTGAGATTTGGTGACTGAAGACTCCGCTCATTCGCTTAATCCTTGTCTTAACTACATGCATACTGCATGAACTAGCAAACAAGTTTTCCTCTGAGTCATTGAATTCTTCCTTAACTGCTAGCTTCAAGTCGTGATTTAGATTCAACCGTTGATCATAGACTTAATCAATGATCCTCATTAATTCACTGAATCAAAACAAGCTTTATCCTTTCCATTACGAGACTCAACGAACAAAAGGTTCTCTGAATCGCCCGATACTTCAAATATTGACCATTGCATCATGCGATTAAACGAATAAAGGTCTTTCAACTTATCTCGCCCATTTGCTGAATACTTCTAACCATAATCAAACTTTTAAGAGAACTTGTAAATACTTTTTTCGCCCAATTGCCAGGAAACTTAGGACCTTACTAACTTATTTCAAGAATAAGAGAACACTTGATATAACCCTTTTCACCAAATTCATTGAGCCAAACTGTCAGAGCCGCCAAACTTAGAGGAAAGTAACACAACTGCTCAATCACCCAATTGCCAAGTCAAAATATGTAGGACCCAATGTATTATGAGATTAAAACACATCCGTTGATCTTTCAAAAAATCAATGGTGTTTTCTAGATCACTAGATGCCAGAAGTCTTAACTGCATGATTCTGAGAATGAGCGATCACTGTTGCGCTAGGTTGCTGAGAGTTTTCTTGAGACCACCAGATAACATGCGAATAGAAGACAACACTTTCACCAATTCACTAAATGTTTTGAGGTAGCCGCTGGAAGATTTAGAGATTATGCGACTGAACGCGACACTTAACATGGGTTTGATACATTCACCAATTCGCTGAAAAGCTTAACGATGTGAAATAACATTACATGACTCAGCAAATGCCTAAATGAAATAGTCACATGCACTTTTAAGAACTTAAGTGGCCAAAAAGTAATGATGAACTAGAAGACTTAAGGCTGACTTGAGGGTTTTCACATGAATTTGAATTTCTTTAAGGACAAGATTTAGGGTAAGAGTTTTTTAAACATAGTCATGGCAAATTTGAAGAAATTCTGACACCTAAACCACAGGAAAAATTCACAAACAAGAGGACTAAACCAAAATTCGGACAAAAACATCAGAAAAATAAGAATATACCCAACACTATGGATGGTTACATGAATTCTTAGAGCTTATCATCTTTGAAGATTTTTACTTAGACGAAGGGGAAAATCCTTAGTTTTTTGCTACCCATGACCCTATGGCCTAGAATTTTGAATTCAAAGGGTTTCTTTGTTTTGTTTTTTTGGACTATAGATTATAGTAGGTGTTGTTTTAAGCACTACCTCACAACCTCTCTCATTTTTTCTTTATATTTTTGGAGGGACTCCAAGTCTGAATATTGTAAATTTGTACAAAATATTAATGATAAATTTGCAACTTCATTTCAATTTGTTTTTTATGCATTGGATACCCTATAATAGTAGTAGTTTAGTTTTTTTGGGAAATTTGGGAGGAAATGTGACATTTGTAAATATTTAGAACATATTAATGGAAATTTTGCAAGTTTGCTAAAATTTGCAAGTTGCTATTTTAATAGTCCAAACTCCAGAGACAAAGCAATATTTTTATTATTGTTTACTAATTAATTTAGATTAATTATATGCCAATTGCCAAATTTACCAATGTGCTACTACAGTATGCCATATCGATGTGTAATAATGTAATTTCAATTATAATACAAATAGAAATAATTCAATTCAATTCAATGTTAAAGTTTGAGTTAAACATTAAAACTTATAATCTTGATAAAAAATAATCAATTTAAACACTTTGAATCTTGATATTTTTTTAAACGTAAAAGTTATAATCAATAAAAATTATCATTTTAACTATACTATATACCTCTTCAACAATATTACTATTCAATTAATTAACTTTAAATGTTGTTATCCATTAATATCTAAAAAGGAAAAAATAACAATGTCTGTTCTAAATAACTACGACGTACCCATTGCACACTAAGGTGTGATTGCTAGTATTTAAATTTCATGATAGTGAATTCCAACTACCGTTGGATGAGCACAGATTAACAATGTACAAGGGATTTTGGGATGAAAGGGAAAAGCAACCCCATTTTTGCAAACCCTTTCCGGAATAATGACACATGTCCACTCGCATGGTCAACCGACAATGTCATTTGATGATGACGTGTGACTTGTGAGGTGACTAGGTGACTACTAGTACATACAAGGCTAAAGTTAATGGGACCAATGGGGCCACGACACCGATAGTGACTAATAATGACCGTTGGATGATTATAGATCAATGACCAAAGCTATTTTGGGTCGAAAGGGAAAAGAAAAACTATTTTTGCAAACCCATTCCAGAATCATGACGCGTGTCCACTCACACAGTCAGTGACAAGTGTCATTTGATGATGATGTGTGACTTGTGAGGTGACTAGGTGACTACTACTAACACTAACAAGGAAAAATTTAATGGGACCCACGGAGCCACGACACCAGATAGTGACTACCAATGACCGTTGGATAATTATAGATCAACGATCGAAGCTTTATTTCAAGCCGAAAGGGAAAATAAAACCCATTTTTGCAAACCCCTTCCAGAATCATGACGTGTGTCAACTCACACAATCAGTGACAAGTGTCATTTGATGATGACGTGTGACTCATGAGGTGACTAGGTGAGTACTACTAGTCTACTACCAAGTACCAACCAAGCAAAAATTAATGGGACCCACGACAACTGATAGAGACTAATAATGACTATTGGATGAGCATAGATCAATGACCGAAGGTTTATTTCAGGGTGATTTGGGGAACGATCACCGCTATTTGTAAATGTCCCACAAAAACAAGACACACGTCATGAATTAACCCTCAACTAAGTATAATTAAAATCTAAATTGGAGTAAACTACATAACAGATTATGTAAAAAATATTGTAATTTCAGGTGTCTAACTAAAGTTGTAGTTTCAAACGATTAAGTGACAGGTGTCCTTTAGGTTTTCAATCTAATTTTTTCAGTTCTAACTAGTAAATACTATTGGAGATTTAGAAAGGGGTTACAACTTCTAGGTTAACGATTGAGGTTCAAGGAATGAAACAGAGTCTCTTGGCTCTCTTCCCTGTCATAGTCTGCACAAATTGAAATTGCAGGTAACTACTAAAATCCCGAACAACTATTTCCTGCATTTTAAATTTTTTAAATCTCGTAGTTTACAACTTTTCTGTTTATATTGTAGAAAAATAATTAGCCTATTAGGGTTTAATATTTGAATTGTCCTACAAGTAAATAGTGATACCAGTTACCAACTTACAATGATGGACAAAATAAATACCAAGATTATGAGTAAAAGGCCAAGTCAGATAATAGACTTCCACAATCTACTTAAAATACCAAGTTTCATGGATAAACTCCATGATATTTATGATCATGTTATCCATGGAAATAAGGGAATAATGGAAATTAGATTTGCACTTGAAATGAAGTGGAACGATCCAAATAAGGGTTCAAAATTTTGTTCATTTAACATCATGATAAAGGCAATTACAAATAAAATTACATCGTGGGTTGCTAGGTCGGCATCCATGGCGTTACCTCAAGTATTCCCTTGCCCAGAAATTGTCATGGTCTGCGTCAAAAATTATGATGAAAATAGAAAAGCAATTGTGAATAAAAATACTTAGGAGGAAATTGTGCCCATAACCGAGAGTGAATTTGCTTGTATGTTGAACCTAGGGTTTGATCAACAAAATTCAAACGTGCACATTAACCTGGGAAGCTGGCAGAGGATTATGAAAAAATAGATGCAACACAGAGAGATTCGTATATCAGAGGAATAAAAAGCAGTTCTAGTTTGAATCCAGATCATAAGCCTCCTTATGATTATGATATTTTTGCGCAATGGGTTCAAGAGAGTATTTTCTTGATAGAATTTTGTTTGGGATTGGATAGTAACAAAGAAGTGGGTGCCGACATTCTTGAAATGCTTTTTCATATTCATTTTGAAAATGAACTAGTAAAATATTGATTTATTGAGCACATTATTCATTGCATGCAAGAACAATTATTAATGAATAAAAGAGGTTCACAAAAGACATTTAGATTTACAACGTACTTGTGCTATCCTCTCGTAGCAAACAATCATGCAATATTTCATATTAAAAAGTTTTGCAGTCAGAGCCAAAATCCAATATATGAATGGACACCTTAGATTAGGATGATTGATAATAGAAGGAACTACAACAATTTTGTAGACTTCTTTTTGGCACCAATGTACCATACAATTATAGGAAATCCAATGCCTAGATTATTTGTTTCTTGTAGAGATTTCATTCAACTCAAAAGTCAAATACAATTGGTTGACTGGTACTTCATTAAAGAGTACACTGTGTTAAGGTTTTACGGCTCAGTGGTAGAACCCTAAAAACTTCCAATACATGTGACAGAGAGAGTATTTGCATTGGAATATGTATGACAGATGGAGAGCACAAATGTACTCTTTAATAGTCAGCAAAAGAAAATGATATTTCCTTCCTTGCCTTTCTCATTTGGAGGGTTCACATTTGAGAGAAGAGGTCAAAGTGGCATAGGCCTCTTTTCAATTTTTTGCTTTTATGTTATTAGTCACTAGCAGTATGATCCATTTAACATAATTGGAACAAAGCTTAGAGAGAATGGGAGCTCTGCAAGAAAATGTCAACATGAGAGTATAATGTCATTGATAGAAAAATTTAAAAGCATGGAGAGTTGGGATGAGGTCAAAAAAGAGATGGAGAAATATGCCACTGAAAATAATATTTCAATACAAGAATTGTCATCACATTTTATGGAATTACACAAATAAAATGAATGGATTGTAACAATTCATGGTGCATTGAAAACTCTGCATGATATTTTCAACAACAAGTATTTTGAATCTTAAGAGGCACACAAAAAAAAGGTTTCAGGGCTTCAAAAGCTCTTTGTGATATTTGCAATGTTGGATGTGTCTCACAAAATTTTTTGAACAACATTGTTTGACTCATCTCCAAATAATGTTTGGGATGTGGGGTGTGGTCTCGAATGCCAATTCTCAACTTCAAGACATCCTTCACATTTGGTGACACTCTTGAGTTAGATTGCCAAAATAGTTGAATTTGATCCTTCGTAGAATCACAGCATCGGTAAGCTTCTTATCACAATGTGAAAGTATCCCACTATAAGCCCATGTATCATTTTGAAGAGGATCATCAAATCTTTCTCTTCTTGCAAGTGCTCTATCCAAAGTTTTACAATTTAGATTCAAGTCAACACAAGTTTGTCTCATCAAATGAGCCTTTCTCAAATGATGAATTACTAAGGAGGTTGTAATAACCCTCCTAGTGGCTCTCTTATCTTTTTCCTTGGTATTCTTCCCAATGGAATTGAGAGCACTAAAAAGATTTCTCACAATAATAGCATTCCTCTCCTTTTTCTTGTTCACACTAATCTTCAATTTGACTAGTATACATCTCATCTTTTTCATCTTTAACAATTGCACAAACATTTGACATTGCTCAACCAACGTCTTGTGGCTAAAAAAATGATCAAAAAGTTTTGAAACCCACAATCGAACAGTTCTTTCTAATCTCTTGCCATCGAAATTGCTCATTATGTTCTCATCAATTTCAAGTAACCATTTAGTTGTTCTTGAAGGTCTTAATGTTGAAGTTTGTCTTTCTTTCTCCCAAGGGACTTCATTTCTCATATAATTTGGAGATTTATTACGTTGATTTGGTTCTTGTGTACCATTATCATTGTCAATTCCTTCATATTCAATCTATGGATTGTCATTGACAATGCCCACACTTCCATTGTCCACATCTACATGTTCATTTTCAAAACCTTAATTTTCATCTTCAATCCCTACATTCTCATTTTCAATATTGTTGTCATAAATCATTTCAAATTCATGCTCTTCACTTGAAACCACATTCAAAGGTGGGTCTATGCGGACATCTTCATTAATATTTAACATACCTTGTCTCTTGTTCTAATGGGAAACTCTATCCATTTCTCTATACACTTCAATCTCTTCATTTTTAGTCTCCTCTTCTGTTTATGCTTTCGACGACTACTACTCCCCATAGTT
This sequence comes from Chamaecyparis obtusa, assembly GCA_027943335.1. Lineage (NCBI taxonomy): Eukaryota > Viridiplantae > Streptophyta > Pinopsida > Cupressales > Cupressaceae > Chamaecyparis > Chamaecyparis obtusa. The sequence continues at coordinate 76,728 of BSBK01009154.1, forward strand.
AGACCAAAAAGGTGATGCAAAAACCTTTGGTAATAGAGAAAATCACCCCAAAATGTGGATTTTTGTCTTCTCTATGGACATAATGTGATTCTCTCCAACTCGATTCTCGTAATTCTACAAAAAAATGTGCCTCTTTGGAGGGACCCAGAGAATATTGTTTTTACTTTTCACCAGTAAAAAGAATCAGATAGTAGATAATATCCGATATCCAATATATATCGGATATCTGATATCTCCTGCCAGAATTTTTCCAAAATCTCTCTCTCTCTCTCTCTCTCTCTCTACACTTTTTAATGTATATTTAACGGTTTCATATACCTTTTTGTGGACAATTTATCTTAAATGTTCTTACATCAATTTTTATGCTACTATCAGTTTCAAGGATAGATGATGAGCGTATGGTGGTTCTACATATGTGTGAAATTTTTTCCAGAGTTAAAAAATCAATTGATTGTATTCAATATTTAATAAGTAAAATATTATACTATTATACAATACAAAACTAAATAATAATAATATAATAATATTATACTATTATACAATACGTAAATAAATAATAATAATATAATAAATACTAATATAAAAATTTATATTATAATATTAATGCTATGCTATTAATATTTTATATTAATATTAAAAAAAATCTTTAATATATATTTTAAAATTGAAAACAATACTTAACTCAATTAATATTAACATAAAAAAAATACAATTTAATATGAAATTTCAAATTGAAAAAACAAGTGTAATTGAAGTTTTGAATTAGGTGGGAAGTTTCGAATATCCGATATTATCGGATATTTGAAATTATCAGATATCCAATTGGGCTTGGTATTTGCTTTGGCAATACCAACTATGGATGGTCAACCCTTTAGGCATGTTTAGAAGATTGTTTTTGATATTGAGACTTCGATCATGTAGCTGACGACTATGTTTTGACCTAAAATTGATGAAATGAAAAGGGTTTCTTAAACACATTATCAGCTTTCCATTAATATAATTGCTGCCAAATTTTGAGTTCAATAGGTAATTATTACTTATTATTCAATTGAGTTATCTTTAAAGTTGTAATTGACATACTGATTGAAAAATAACTGTAACTTCTAAACCATTTAACCTTTTTGAAATCCAAAATATGCATCACATTATATGCTTCGGCTACTATAAGAAAAAAAAATTCAATTTTGTAAAGTTTAGAATTAGTTAAGGTGGTCAGACACAAGAGTTTTTTTATTCTAAAAAAGTTGTAGCAAAAAATTCATAATTAATTATTTATTTGACAAAAAATAATAAAAAAATATGCGTCACATCCGTGAATGATTCTAGTACTTATGATTGTGATTAAGGTGGTCAGACATACACGTACTTTTTATCTTTTCCCTGAAATTTTTTTAGTACTGCATTGAAATCTAAAATTTTGAACAATTAGATAAAAAAAATTTTAGACAAGGGCTAGTATTTTAGAAACTACATTTAATTTCCTACAGATTCTATTCTTTCAACTTTTTCACATAAGGTTCATAAGCTGTTCAAATTTTTATGTCAAGTTGACTAACCCTAATTTTTTTATTTTTCTTTCCCACTTAACGCTATAGTTTGGTATACCATGATCCTGCACATACCCCTATGCCTAAACTAGATCCTATACATTTAGAAAATCCATAAAAAATGGAAAAAGAAAAAAAATACCAAAAAAATAAAAAGAAAGCAAAGAGAAAAATCATTCATCCAATTGTGAAAACTTGGCAATTCAAGCATCTTGGACAAGTATGTTGGTGAAAACCCAGAAACAGGCACCATACATAGTGGACTAGGTCATTGTCTATCAAACTCCCATCCCCTACCCATCCCAACCCCAAATCCCAATCCTCTTTCACCAATCCCCAACCCCATCACCAACACATCAATCCCAAGGTGTTCTATCCTCCAGACTATCTAATTCCACAATCTGAGTTCCTATCCCTAATCTTGAGCTTCCTATATATCTCTTGTATAGCGTAATCCTTCATGTATCTATCCTGTATAGCGAGATCCTCCTATCCCAAATCTTGAGCTTCTGTACATATCTGGTGTAAATATCTTCCCATTTGTTGTACATATCTCATCCCATCTTGTTGTACATACCCTTGTCAATCCTGCAGCAACAATTGATCTGAAATCTTGTCCCACCCAGCCTTGTACTTTAGAAACATCTTTGTTGACTATCGTTTATCACCACAATTATCCTTGACTCATCATTTTCCAAACAATAGCACAACATTCTCCTCATCCATTGGGTCCTTGAGGATGTATCTTTCCTCATGTCTATCCTAATCTTCCACCAATCACACTAGGTCCATGTCGATGTATCCTTCCACATGTTTAGACCAATCTTCCCACCATCAATCAAATCAATCTATCTCCTTGGCAAATGATGTCTTTTGGAGTTATCATTTTGGTTTGGATTTTGTCCTTTGGATCTTGTTAATCTTTTATAATTTCTCGTTGTTCCTCTCCTCAAAGTTTCCATGATCCTTTATATCATGGTGTGCTGCAAATGAGGGTAATTTGGGGTGAGGTCTTTTGATCTTTTGCTTTTACCTGTGAGTCAGTCGGACATGACCCTTACATGGTTCACATGTAATCTTTTGGGTTCCATGGTGCACTTGGGAAATTTCATTTGTTTGTGGTTTCTCTCGCATCATTTCCACCATGCTTCCTCTTGGTTTCATGTGTGATGATGGGACAACCTTGCGTGTCTTTGTTGCATCAATCCTATGCAACACTAGCGACAAGGCCTTGTGATCTCAGTATCCTTGGCAGGTCTCTAATGTTGCTATATTAAACTAGGTTATGTTCTCCACATTTGCACAATGAGCTCCCCAATTTTCCCATCTTGCATCATATAGATTAATCTTGCATCATGCATCCTGCATTCTGCCTCATATTGCATTCATCCATCTTTTCTCTTGGAAGTTTGGTTGTTTAATCTGTGATTCTATGAAGGATCAAATTCAACTATTTTGGCAATCTAACTCAAGAGTGTCACCAAATGTGAAGGATGTCTTGAAGTTGAGAATTGGCATTCGAGACCTTACCCTGCATTCCAAACATTATTTGGAGGTGAGTCAAACAATGTTGTTCAAAAATGTTTGTGAGACACATCCAACATTGCAAATATCACAAAGAGCTTTTGAAGCCCTGAAACCTTTTTTTTGTGTGCTTCTTAAGATTCGAAATACTTGTAAATATCATATAGAGTTTTCAATGCACCATGAAATGTTACGATCCATTCATTCTACTTTGCATACTAGTGAAATGTTGCCAGCGGGTCACAATCAGTGATTGGGAGTGCCCTGTTTTGGCACCAATCATGTAGTACAAGCACTAGAATTGAGTTTTTTGGCACGGGATGGGAAATTTTTGTATATGAACATGTGATAGATTTTGGGGATTTTTTAGTATTTAAATACATCTGTGGGATGTATTTTAGAGTTTAGATATATGGGAAGAATGACTGTGAAAAAGATATTTCTATTTTTCATTCTGAGAAGATCTAGAGTGGTTTTGAGTCAGAGGAAATGCCCTAATCCTTCAAAAAGTGAAATAGAACTTTTTGAAGGATTAGGGCATTTCCTCTGTGACTCAAAATCACTCTAGATCTTCTTAGAATGAAAAATAGAAATATTTTTTCATAGCCATTCTTCCCATATATCCGAACTCTGAAATACATCCCATATATGTATTTAAATACTAAAAAATCCCCAAACTCTATCGCATGTTGATATACAAAAAATTCCCAGCCCATGCCAAAAAACTCAATTCTAGTGCTTGTACTACATGACTGGTGCCAAAACAGGGCTCTCCCAATCACTGACTGTGACCCCAAATCTACAAACTCTCATGTTAAACATTGGTCACTTTACATGCATTTCCAATTTCATGATTCAATGTCTCACCATGCACAGCTTGCGAAAAACTCTTTTGTTGCTTCAACTTCTTCTCCACCATATAATGATGGTGTGAGACATCTTTCCACTAGGATGCCCTATCTGAATACACCTCCTGCACCGAAATGGAATCCCTTCATAATCCCTTTATTAAATTATTGATCTTCTCTTTGTTTCAAAAATAGTTTAACATTCTCTACTTAACAGGGCCACCCACGTGAAGGTGGAATCTCATCTGGCCCCTCCTAGGAGCCTCTTATGACCCTTTACAACATTTTAAGACCTCTAAGATGTATTCTTAGGGACCATCAATGGTCCTAAAGGGTCATAAGGGGTACCGGGACACAACAACTAAGAAACATAATTGTAGGCCTCATGGTCACATTTTTGTGGAGACAATATAATTAAGTGGTATACCCAGATGATGGAGAGCAACTTTTGCACCTCTGATTCCAAGTTTTTCTCCATCCCACATTGTCAACTTGGAATCAGAGGAGCGTACGTTGCACTCCATCATCATTAGTATACAACTAAATTATGTTGTCTCCAAAAAAATGTGACCATGATGCCTACAATTATGTTTGTCAACTATTGTGAAATCTTTTGCAGTCTGGCCTTTGTTGCCTTTGATGTGTCCTACAACCTATGAAAATTTTGAAATATGTTACATGATATAGATATAACTTAGATCACTAATTAGTGCATTATTACATTCTACTAGTAGTTAATACTATTGCATACCTTCTTCTCTCATTTGCTGGTGTAATTCCTCTTTGAGTATCCCCTTTCTCCTTTTCATCCAAAATGAACTCATTCCAATCCCTCACTAGAATAAAGGGAGGATGCTTGTACTTTGGGTTCTAGACAAGACTCTTGCTATATGAGTCCCTCACAATCTTAAGATGTTTGGCAGCTTTTTCTAAAATTTTCTTTTGCCAATAATTTATGTATTGACTCTTTTTAGTTTTTTCTTCAACATATTTATTAGATTAGGGATTTCTGGGATATTCTCATCTGTATCTACAAATATTTCCTTTGTTGTTGTAGGTGCTTTTCCATATCCTAAACATCAAATTGTGATAGGAATATGAGTAAAACTATCATAATAACTCCAAAACCCTAAATAAAATAACATAATAATATAACATTTTTCAACTATCTAATTTGTACAATTTCAATAAGGTTTACCATTTCTAGAAAATGGGTGGGAGGGTATCCCTGTAGCCTCTATCATGTGGGGGATCCATGTCACTTGCTCTTGTACTTCTTCCATAGTTTGAGTGAAATCCTCTGCATGTCTACTCTTCATCTGTTTGTGGATGGGAAGCCGAGCTAAATGATAGGTTAGTTCCAAGTCTTTTCCATAAGGTTTGCCAAAAATGGCTCATGAACTTACTATCCCTGTCTGATACAATGCTTAGTGGGAGTCCATGTATCCTTACAACCTCCTTAAAGAAAAGATGTGTAATGTAACTAGCATCATGGATAGTTCTACATGGAATAAAATGGCTCATTTTAGAAAATCTATCTACCACCACATAGACATTTCAGAAGAATATGAATGAATAAATGTTATGAGAAATATTTAAATTTAATTTTGACAATAACATGAGGAGTGATATATTTCAAACTTCAGCGAGACTTCATACCACACAGTGTTCGTAGATTATGTTCAATGTGTTATTTACGCTTGTATCGGTTGGAAAACTCTTGAAAATGCACAAAAGAGATTGCATTCAACCATGTTGTTTACATGACACATGTAGTTTACCTCCAGCCTAAATCAGCATTGCGTACAAATCTGTGGATGGTGTGTGGTATGAACCCTCATTGAAGCTTGAAAGTGATAGTCAGGCCTGTTGGAATTCACCTTCTCTTTCTACTTGCAGGTTTACACTATGATTGACAAACTAATGTCACTGACTCTATCACCACTCCAAAGTCTACAAGGAAAAGGGCCAATTAACAAGGATCAAGGAGATCCTCCTACACTTTGAGCCTAAATGCTCAGGCGGGTGTACCCTTGATTCACTTGTTGAAAGGAATCACTAAATGTTATACAACTATACCCTTTACTAACTGATTGAAAGATTTTATCATTTATATGTGTGTGTGGTTGATGATGATGGACTACTTCCAGAGAATGGACCAGTGCCTTAACTAGGGCATAGAGTCACTCACCAACATATATCAACTGAAAACCTTAGGTCAAATACCCTTGAATTCAGAATAAGTGCTTTTCCTATTATTCCTCTCCCTCACATACCATGACATCAAATCCTTATCTAGCTATGAACTCACTGAAACTACCTTAAAGACTTTAATCCCAACTTTGTTAGGAACTCAAAGATAATCTCACAATACTCTTTGTTTACCATATGCTAACCCACTTTGTGAAATTGACATATATGAGCCCAAGAACAAAACAAGAAGACATACACAAATATGAGATTGGAATCCAAGTGTATTCTCATTAAAATTTGCAGAATCAGTACATTACCAAGACAACAAAATGCTAAGAGACCAACCCTAAATCCAAGCTCTCCTTGTTTAGTTTTTTATATTGACTATCAATATAACATTAACAACAACCTAGGACCAAAAAGACTTGGAACTCAAGTAAATTTTTTGAACCCCAACTAAGTCAAAATTGCTACCATTTATACACCCTAGTCATCTTGGAATCTTGAAAATAGGATGCAACAAGCTACAGATGACTACGGTTAGGGTCTCACCCACAACACCAACTAAATCAATCAATATTTAATACATTTGGGGAAAAACCAAGCAACCCAGTCAGAACAGATCCTAGACTGATCCTCATTCATGAGAATTTTCTAAGCAATGTACCAACGACCATGAATTTGTCATGCCAATTAGTCATATCAGTCACTTGCAACATGCCTTGAGCAAGTCATCCCATTCAATCATGTCACAAAAGTCTCTGCAATCAATCAACAGGCCTCTTGATCACTCTGCAATAGTCGACACAACCAAACTAATCAAATTCAGCTGCTAAAACATTTAATTTCAGTCCTTCCTATCACTGGAAACCCTTTAAATATTTGAATTTGAACTGCAATGGTTAACTAGACAAGTTTTAAAATGCAGTTGTCGATCCTATTATTTCCTGGCAAATTGGGTGGTTCACATTAATCTCCACAACAATCACAAGCCCTTTGAAAAGTCTATCAGCCACATCAGTAGTCAGCAACCAATAGAAAAAAAGCACCTCAGCATCACGTGGCAGTTCGGACCCACCCTTCATCGGCATCAAAAACTTGGAAGATCAGACAATGGGCGTATGATCGCAAGGGGAATGAATATTCCATGCAATCATGCGCCACCCGTAGATTAAAAAGCCCTTGAGAACAGGCCCCACTGACAATTTCCACATCAGCCCCGCTTGGCTAATCAAAATAAAACCACTCAGCAACACTTGGCAAATATTCCCACTGCATCATTACCCCTATACATGACCCACACATGGGCCTGCTTGTGCCACCTATCATCATATTATTCGCTGCTACTTGCACAGTCACATCTGACACAGGACCCACTACCCACTAGCATCTAATCAGATAGTGGGCGCAAGATCACATGGGGGAAGAATATTCCATGTGATCATGCGCTGACCATCGATCAAAATCTCTACCATTAGGCCCCACTGTGCAATGCCATATCACCAATAGGTGGACCAATCACAAACTACCAACCATGCACACCTGGCAGTGGACCCACCCATTCGAAAGGTTACGTCAAAAAGGAAAATCAATGGCCATCTTAAGTTCACAAACCTCTGACACATCCCTTGATAACTTATGGCCACTATTGGATTGAGATGCTGTCAGAGCTGGGCCCGAGAAAGAATGAAGGCCAAAAATATTAGAAAAATTAAGGTGTTGGACTTAGGAAAAAAAATAAAGGCTACTGGGGGCCTAGGAAAAATAAAGGCATGACCCCGCGAGGGGATAAAAATTTAAAGCACATGCGCTATAGGAAATTTAAGTGGCCCAAAAAGGTAATGAGGAAATATAATAGGGCTAGGGTAAATTAGGGTTTTCCCTTCAAACGGCTAGATTTTTAAAAATTTTCCCTAGGGTTTAGGGTAGAGACATAAAAATAATTGCAGAGACCGGATGAAAATGGGAAAAGCCATGAAAGTTCTTGCAGGGACCAAATAAAAAGATAGATGGCCATGGAAATTCTTTCAGGTGCTAATAGTGGCTCTATCTGGGGATGTGTGGCTCTTGCAAGCACAACAAGAATCTAGAATCACTAGTTAAAGTAGACCACCTACTAGATAAAACATGAATAGCAGAGAGCCACAGGACAAAACCCTAGGAACTACACCAAAATAGAATAGGGGCAAGTAGCTATTTACAAAATGTACAATATATACAAACCTAACTACTGTTCATGGAAATAGAAAAGTACCTTCAATTGAAGTATTTCTTCAAGAATTTTTCGTGAACTGGCAATTCTTGAATGGCAACTAGTATCCAAGAATGTCCCCCACTGGACTTGTTTGGTATCTCCCCTATGAAATCTATTCCCCATTATTGGAAAGGAGCTTGCATTTCTACTGGCCTTAAGGGCATATTTCCTAAAAATTTAAGCTTACCAGAGAACTTTTGACAAGCATCACACCTCCTTACCAATTGTTCTGCATCCTTGAAGATTGTGGGCCACCAGAATCCTACTCTCAAGATTTTATGAGCAGTAGTTTTACCCATATAATGCCCTCCACAAACTCCCTCATGCATTTCTTTTAACAACTTGTTAGCTTGATTCTCATCCACACATTTCAAAAGTATGCAATCCAAATTTTTCCTATACAATTTACATTTCACAATTACATACTTGATGGCCTGTAATTTTATTGTCCTCTTCTTATTGTCATCCATGTCTGCTGGACATTTCATATTTCTCAAATAATAGATAATATCTTGATACCAGATACAATCATCATATCACAAGTATAATCAATCTCATTCTGGTTTATCTGATTTGCATCAAGATTGGATTGAGCCATCAATTTTGCCAATCCTTGTCCTCTAACCAATTTAGTGATTTAGATATCAATATTAAATTCCTAAATTCTATTTATCCATCTGCATCTCCTCCCAGACACCTCTTGCTATGAGAAGATATCTTTAATTGCTGCACTTGGCACAAAGGCAATCACAACTGCTCCCATCAAATAACAATTAAAAGCCTTCACTGCCTTCACAAGTTCATATGCTTGTTTCTCATTGATGTCATATTTCAATTCAGTAGCCTGCAATGATTTACTAAAAAATGTAATAGGCTGCTCATAGCCTTCATTATTTTTCTGCAACAATACTGCAGTAATAGTATGAAAAGATGCAAAGGAAAAGATATGCATTAGGACACTGTAATCAGGTGCCTTGAGCACAGGAGCATCTTTAATAGCCTATTTAATATTCTTGAAAGCTTCATTAGGATCACCTTCCCAATTTATAACAGATCCTTTCTTCAACATCTTGGATATAGGTCTAGTGACCTCAGCAAAGTTTGTTACAAATCTCCTCAAGAAGTTTACCTGACCAAAGAAGGATTGAATTCCTTTAACATTCTTTGGTCTCTGAATCTTATTAATGGCTGCCACCCTTTCAAGATCAATTCTAACTCCTTGCTTGCCAACCAAGTGGCCAAGCAACTTTCCCTCAGTGACACCAAATGCAAATTTCCTTGGATTTAATGAAATGCCATATTCCAAAGCCCTCACAAATATTTTTTCTAAATGAATACAATGAACCTCTTCCTTTTTGGAATAGGTAGTTAAATCATCTTGATAAATAACAAGGAAATCATTAATAAAATTTGAAAAGGCAACATCCATTGCCCTCTGAAAAGTGGCACCAACATTTGTGAGACCAAAAGGCATTCTCACATAAACATATGTCCCCCAAGGTGTAGTGAAAGCTATCTTGAATTGTTTTGATTCCTTTACAATTACCTAATTATATCCAGAGAAACCATCCATCATAGACATTAACTCTGATCTGGTCACTCTCTGCAACATAGCTTCCATATTGGGCAGACAATAGTTATCCTTTAATGAGCTGGTATTTAAATTTTTGAAATCTACACAAAGTCTGATGTCACCATTCTTCTTCCTAATAGGGACAAGATTTGATACCCAAGAAGAATGTCTTATAGGCTTTATAATTCTAGCATCTCTTAGCTTCACTAACTCTTCTTGCATCTTAGGTGCCACTGTAGGATTTATAGGCCTTTGTTTTTGCCTGAAAGGTTTAGCATCTTCTTTCAAAGGAATAACATGCTAAAAAAAATCTTCTCTATGAACCTTTAGGTCATCATATGACCATGCAAAAACATGCCTAAATTTTCTCCGCAATTCAATCAAAGACTTCTTTACTTTATGAGACAAATCCCTACCAATGTACACCTTCTTAGGTGCCTCTTGTGTTCCAAGATTTATCTCTTCTAAATCCATATGATCTTCCTTTTAAATATCCTTCTGAACTCTATCTTGGTTGTTAAACACAATTTCTAGAACAACAAGTCCCTTAGGAACCTTGTTAGTTTTAAGTTGAATAACTTCATTACCAAGGACAACCTCTTTTCCCTCTGCAGTCTCAACTAAGGATGAATAGTCTAATTCCTGACCATGATATTGATCTTCACAACTCATAAATTTTAGAATATCCTGATCATCTTCAAACACCTACCAATTTTCAACATTGTCTGGTATACTAGGCCTAGTCTAAATTTCAACTTTAGAGAGACTAGCAAAAGTAATATCACTGGGATTGATTGCTATATTGGCTAACAAATCAGCCATCTTATTATTACTCCTATCCTTCCACTCAATATTAAAGGCATCAAAACATTCAATCAAATCCCACACAACATTTCTATATTGTTTTAGCCTCTTGTTCTTGGATGCATACACTGACCTGACTTGGGACACCACCAATTCAGAATCTCTTACAACCCTTAAGCACTTACTTCCATGCTTTTGTGCCAATTTCAGTCCTAACAACAATGCTTCATACTCTTCTATATTATTGGTACAAAATAAATTCAATGTGAAAGAGAAATTGTAGGTGTTTCCATCAGGAGATATGAGCAAAATACCTGCTCCTGCTCCATCTTTGCAGCTGGCACCATCAAAGTACATCACCCACAAATCACCCTTCATATATATAACATTTACCTCAACAGAGATCAGTGGCAATATAGGTTCCTTCTCAAGCATAGGGATCTCTTTCCTAAAAGCATTAATGTCAGTATCCACAAAACATGTAGTCTCATTATCAGTATTCCTTTCAATCATGTGGCATACTCTTGGCTCTCGCTCAATCTTGATAAACTCGTCATCAATCTTGAAAGTTGCATAAGACAAGTCACATTGTAAACTTCCACCCATGGCAACACTCCATCTTCTAGATAATAGCATCCCATAATGAGGAGGGATGTCCACCACCAAAACACTCATTGTTAATTCTTTCTCTGGATAGGCTGTCAATCTATAAGGCATTGCATTTATAGTCCCAATAATTGGCACTTCTCTCTGATCCATTGCACAACATCTACCTTGAAATGTATCAACTTTAAGACCCAACTTCTCCATGATTTTGAAAGGCATGATAGTGTTGGAGGCACCTGAATCAATCATACAATTTCTCAATTTCATTCCATTCACAAGGACACTCAAAAAGAATGGATCTATGTTTTCAAGGCTAGCATTGACAAAACTATCCAAATATATAGGTGGAATTTGAGACACCATTCCCTGAGTTTCTACTCCTCTCAAAACCTTAGCTTGAGATTCATTGCACGCAACATCATTATTATGAACATTATCTACCCATGCAATAGCTTTGTCCTTATGTTCAGGGATCTTCAATAGTTCTGACAAAGGAACCTTAATAGTTATCTAAGACAATACAACTAACATATCAATAGGAGTAGAGGGAGAAACCTCAATCTGCACTGCTTGAATATCCTTTTTCTTATCTGATACATTAGTTGTATTGGTGATTTTCATCTTTTCTTCTTTAGCCATTGTGTTAACTGGCTTCTCTATTTCATTAGAAATTCTTTCAACTCCAACTCCCTTAGGTTTCCAATTTTTACCTTTTACATCTTTGAACCTTACCATGTGATCATTTTTTGATTTATTCTCATTAGGTTCCCCAAAGTTGGTGTTCTTTATAAACATTCCTACAACTTTTCCATTTGTATCTCTTGCCACCATGCCTCTAGTTTGCACTTGGGCAATCATATCTGCAATAATTCTATCCATTTCTTCCTTTGAAGGTTTTCTTAAATTCACTGGCTCAGAGGAAGAATTCATATTACATGTCTTCCCATCAATGTCTTGATTGTCAGAAAATACCTCTTGATGGAAAAGTGCTTGATTGTGTCTCTTTGAGCATACATCTATTTCTTCATCAAAATCAAAATCATCTTCATATCCTAAGTATGAAGTTGCCATATTGCATCCAATGTCATCATGATTTTCCTTATGATCTAATTCTTCATTATTATCATCTTGATATACTGACATGGATTGTGCAACAACATAATGCTCTGCAGAATGAGGGGACTGGCATGCAACACACCATGGTGTGTCGTCTATAAAATTTATAGAAGATTTCTATAAAGGATCAGGGACAACTCTATCATTATTTCCTCTTGTAGCAGGGACAATAGGGTTGCCATCCTTCCATTGGGTGTTATAAGGATAATTCTGCAATCTACTCTGCCTACTGAAATTATTGTTGAATTGAGACTTTTCATTGGCAGGAGCATTATTAATTCTATTGGTAGGTGCTTTCAAATCTTTCAATGCATTTAACACCTTATCCAATTTGTCTTCCTCTTGTTTCTTGTTTCCAACATTTCTCTCATTATCCCTTTTATATCTCTTGTCTCCAAACAACTTTGGATCATCTCTCTTCCCACCCAATTTTCCTGATATCTTCATATTATTCTCAATATTGATAGCAATCCTAAAAGCATCTCTAAGAGTTCTTGGTTCTTTGTCCCTCAACAAATATCCCATTTTTCCATCAAATGCATTGAAGTATGTGGTTAAACAAACATTGTTATCTAACCTCATAACTTGAATCAATTTATGCATGCCCTTCTGAAATCTAATATTAAATTCAGCTACAAATTCATTTTGATTTTTCCTTATGGTGTTAAATTCATTCAACATAAAGCTAACATTAGGCCTATCACCATATTATTCTTTGAAACATTTAAAAGAATCCCATGCATCAATACATCTGTCAGGGAGCCTTTTGAACCAGTCTCTAGCATCTTCCATTAAGGATTGAACAAATAACTTCATGACTACATCCTCATGCTCCACCTCATAATCATTTAGCACATCAATAAATAACCTAAGGTGTTCTTCACAACTTGAAAGGAATCACTAAATGGTATACAACTATACCCTTTACTAACTAATTGAAAGATTTTATCATTTATATGTGTGTGATGATGATGGACTGCTTCCAGAGAATGGACCAGTGCCTTAACTAGGGCATAGAGTCACTCACCAATATATATCAACTGAAAACTTTAAGTCAAATACCCTTGAATTCAGAATAAGTGCTTTTCCTATTATTCCTCTCCCTCACATACCATGACATCAAATCCTTATCTAGCTATGAACTCACTGAAACTACCCCAAAGACTTTAATCCCAACTTTGTTAGGAACTCAAAGATAATCTCACAATACTCTTTGTTTACCATATGCTAACCCACTTTGTGAAATTAACATATATGAGCCCAAGAACAAAACAAGAAGACATACACAAATATGAGATTGGAATCCAAGTGTATTCTCATTAAAATTTGCAGAATCCAAGGGTTAGGGTCTCACCCACCACACCAACTGAATCAATCAATATTTAATACATTTGGGGAAAAACTAAGCAACCCAGTCGGAACAAATCCTAGACTGATCCTCATCATGAGAATTTTCTAAGCAATGTACCAAAGACAATGAATTTGTCATGGCAATCAGTCATATCAGTCACCTGCAACATGCCTCGAGCAAGTCATCCCATTCAATCATGGCACAAAAGTCTTTGCAATCAATCAACAAGCCTCTAGATCACTCTGCAACAGTCAGCACAACCAAACTAATCAAATCCGGCTGCTAAAACATTTAATTTCAGTCCTTCCTGTCACTAGAAACCCTTTAAATATTTGAATTTGAACTGCAATAGTTAACCAATCAAATTTTAAAATGTGGCCATCGATCCTATTATTTTGCAACAAATCGGGCAGTTCACATTAATCTCCGAAATAGTCACAAGCCCTTTGAAAAGTCTATCGGCCACGTCAATAGTCAATAACCAATAGAAAACAAGCACCTCAGCATCATGTGGTAGTTCAAACCCACCCTCCATCAGCATCAAAAACCTGGAAGATCAAATGGTGGGCATATGATCGCAAGGGGAAAGAATATTCCATGCAATCATGCACTAGCCGTAGATTAAAAAGCCCTTGACAATAGGCCCCACTGACAATTTCCACATCAGCCCCACTCAGCCAATCAAAATAAAACCACTTAGCAACACTTGGAAAATGATCCCAGTGCATCATTACCCCTATACATGACCCACACATGGGCTCACTTGTGCCACTTGTCATCATATTATTCGTTACTACCTGCCCAGTCACATCTGACATAGGACCCACTACCCACCGGCATCTAATCAGACGGTGGGCGCACGATCGCATGGGGGAAGAATATTCCATGTGATCATCAGCTGACTGTTGATCAAAATATCTATCATTAGGCCCCACTGTGCAATGCCATATCACCAATAGGTGGACCAATCAAAGACTGCCAACCGTGCATATAACCTGGCGGTGGACCCGCCCATTCGAAAGGTTACATCAAAAAGGAAAATCAATGGCTGTCTTAAGTTCTCAAACCTCTGACACATCCCTTGAGAACTTACACCCACCATTGGATTGAGATGTTGTCAGAGCCAGGCCCAGTAAAGAATGAAGGCCGAAAATATTAGAAAAATTAAGGCTTTGGACTTAGGGAAAAAAAATAAAGGCCACCGGGGGCCTAGGAAAAATAAAGGCACAACCCCGCGAGGTGATAAAAATTTAAAGCACATGTGCTATAGGAAATTTAAGTGGCCCAAAAAGGTAATGAGGAAATATAATAGGGTTGGGGTAAATTAGGGTTTTCCCTTCAAATGGCTAGATTTTTAAGATTTTTGCCTAGGGTTTAGGGTAGAGACATAAAAATAATTGCAGAGACTGGATGAAAATGGGAAAAGCCATGAAAGTTCTTGCAGGGACCAAATAAAAAGATAGATGGCCATGGAAATTATTTTAGGTGCTAACAAGTCCATAATCAATGTCTATTTAAACTTTAGGATGATACTTATACGATGGCTTAAGTAAATTATTCTTACCTTGAGACTAGTACACCATGGGATTAGAGGATGGTTGTTATAATAGAAATTGTGTGTCTATGGGATACTTTTATATTTTGTATTAAATGATGATATATATGTCTTTCTTCCTTTTACAATAGTTTATATTCTGATACTTATAGCCTATGATTCTAATACCTTGTATTCAGCAGATGTTGGCAAGCCCATCTCATCTTCCCCCATCTCATCATCCTCATCACCCTTAGCTGCCATCCAAAGCCCTTCTTCCCTCTTCAATTCTTCAAGCCTCTACAAGATATCTGGATCTATAAAGTTTGCAACATTGTGTCCATCCATGATCTCAGGAATGTCATCTTCTTTCCACTATTCTTGCCTTTCTTTTCCCATCTTGCACCTTGGGCATTGCAACATTAATCCTACTTTCCACAACTATTGATGGATCCTTAGGTGTAGTTGAAATTACCAAATGGCCTTCAAAGGTCGAGGAACAAATAGAATAACCAAGAAAACACTATATGTTAAATCATGCGATTGATAGCAGATTGGGGCTCATGTGAGCCATAAACATGAAGAATTATTATAAAAAAAGATGTAAACCATATATATGCGCACTTGAGGCAAAGAGAAGTTATGTCATATCCATATTAAAATATTAGTTACAATATGAAAATACTAAACTAACTAATTCCTAAGTTCATCTCTGCATATGGTCACAACAAAGATATGCAATTACAATACAAATGAGGCATCGTAAAAATATAATTTTGGAATTTTCCCTAGCCTGACATGTTTTGCACTCAAATCCTTCATCACAGATAAGTGGAGATGAGTGGATAGATGTAGATGAGTTGAAATTGACCCAACTAAAGTATCTACAACCATTATTTCCCTATGATGCTCAATCTACATTAGTTCTTATAATATAATGAATAGTATTTACATTAGAAACATTAAATATATACACATGAGCAACCTTTTTTCTATTTGGGTAGCACCAAAATTGTCGTCCAGGGTTGCTATGTGTGTGTGAAGTCCTCAACACACACTACCCACCACCACATTGACAGTTTGGCATATTGACAAGAGCCATTGAGCCTATATCAATAATGCACTACACCGTCGTTACTACATTTATTATTTTTATATGGAATACACCAAGGAGTACCATCAGAAATATTAACCATTTACAATAATGAAAAGTAAACCTAAATCAAATAGCTCATTTTTTTATTAACATGTGTAGTCTCTATGTATATGAAAAATGAAAGAAATATCAAGCTGAAATAAAATAGTGAACAAAATAGTATTCCACATAGAGTGAATGAAATATACCATCAAAAGAAGGTGACTAAAATATAATATGGAACACTAGTATTTATGCATCTTTGTATTAGACCTTCCAAAAACTAAGGCAGGACATGATAGCATCTTTGTAGTAGTTGATAGGTTTTCCAAGATGGCCCATTTTATTCCTTGTAGGACAACACATGATGCATCTCACATTGCAGGACTGTTCTTCAAAGAAGTTGTTAGGTTGCATGGTTTACCTATGTCCATAGTTTTAGATAGAGATCCCAAATTCTTAGGCCATTTTTGGAGGACCCTATGGAAGAAGTTAGGGACAAACCTTTCATTTTTCTCAACCTATCACCCATAATTAGATGAGTAGACAAAAGTCATTAATAGGTCCCTAGGAAATATTCTAAGATGCCTCACTCAACAACATGGAGGCTCATGGGACACAATTCTACCATAGGTAAAATTCTCATACAATGATTCTCTAAATAGGATCACAGGTCTAACACCTTTTCAAATTGTTTATGGAAGCCACCCAAGGGGATTCTTAGAGTTAAGAGATGCGAAGGATATGGACAGGAATAGTGCTCTAGAAAATGACTTTGCCCAAGTGATGAAAGATATTGAAGAACAATTCAGGGATAGACTGAAATATACCACAGAGAAATAAAAACACCAGGTAGACAGGAAGAGGAGAGATTTGCAGTTTAGAGTTGGGGACTTAGTGATGATTCACTTGAAGAAATAAAGATTTCTAAAAGGCCAACACACCAAACTTATGATGAAGAAGGCTAGCCCTTTTAAAATCCTAAAGAAATGTGGTAACAATGCTTACAAAATAGACCTTCCACCTGACATAGGACTTTCACCTATCTTCAATGTAGCTGAAATTTATGCTTATAAGTCTTCTAGTGATGTGAATGTTGTAGGAATAGGTCATCTAGGAAATGCAGATACAACACAACTTCCAAGAATAGTCACTCTGAAGATAGAATGTATTTTGGACAAGAGGGTAACCAAACAAAATAGGAGAGGCACTTACTATGCATACCTAATCAAATGGAAAGATTCTCTAGTAGAGGATGCCACTTGGATGATTGAGTCATAGATCGAAAAGGCATGATACAAGATTGAAGACATTCTAACTCAAGGGACTTGAGTTGCTTTGAGGTCGGCAGTATGGTATAGGACAATGGCTCCAATAGAGGCACTACACCTTGGATTTATCCTTGGTATTACAAAATGATCAACTTAGGATTACGCAATAGTCTCTTATAGATTCTAGTCTCATCAAGTCCATTTGTAAAGGCTAAGGACTCATAGGTGTTTTATAAACCTTGAGTTCCTTAAGTCCTAAAGGACATTGGCATAGGATGTTTAAGGTTTTAAGTCTTAAAATAATAGGTTAGACCAAGGAAAAGGATAACCTAGTCCTTAGGATAGAATAGAGTCATAGTTTAAGACATTTTAGCAAGATTTGAAAAGTGCAACAAAAAGTTGCTAAGCAACTTTTACAACTTTTTCAAAAAGTTGTCAAAGTTTCTATTTTCTGGCTCATTCAAAGATCTAACTAACTCCAACTGATTCAAGGGTAGTTTCTTGGTGGAGGAAGTTTATATATATGTCTAAGAACCTTCCCAATAGAATAGGTTCCATTGTACAACTCTGTTTTGAAAAATCAATCAAGTTCTTTGGTTTTCTCTTATAAAATCCCTATTATTTGCAGTGTGTACGATTTGTATGGATTGGTGAAGGGTGATAAATGAATTTTGTTGGAATTCTATCTTGTTAACTTGCAAATGCAACAAGTCTAAGTTCATTTGGTGATTTCTAGTCCAAGTTGTGATAGGATGTCTAAAACTAGTCCAAAAACCCTTGCTCCAACAAGGTTTTGTGCAAATGGAGTTCTAGCTTACGACTCTACTAGCCAAATTGCATGAAACCCAATAAAAATGAAAGATATTAGAATGATTTCAAAGATTCCAGAAGGAGGAAACCAGGGGATGAAGTTTTCTATTTTTACAAATGAGCCCTAGACCAAATATCTCTATGTATTTGGTCCTGAATTGTAGGAGTTTGAATGTGCAGTAGTTTTCATGAAGCAAGTGATCAAGTGAATGGTGGATTTGGAGTAATTTGGCATCCCTCTAAGTTTTCACAAGGTTGGTTTGGATCTGTGTACCCATTTCTTAGGACTTCCTTTGAAAACCAAGCCTATTTAGGCCTGATTAGGATTGTGTGCTTAAGAAGAAGTTTGATATGCTGGAGTAGATTTGTAACCTATCTTTTGGTGGATAGTTAGATATATCTAAATGATACAAATCCTTCATATTTTCTTTGTCTATCCTTTGTAAAGTTTTGGAGTTCCAAAGTAGTTTGGCAAGATCCTTAAAGGGCTCTATTTGGAGGGATTTGTCATTAGAACCTAAAATTGATTTTTTGTGAGTCAGATCTCAAGGAGTCTTAAGAGGTATCTATAAGTTGATTAGTAGAAGGGAAACTATTGTTTGATCTCCTTTCTTTTCCGTAAGTATTTGAAACTTAGAAGTTTTGGGTGAGGGTACATAGTACCTTGGAATTGAGTCTTCCACGGTTGCACTCTTCCTAGGTTTGTCTATGGGCAACTATGGCACACTAGTATCCATAATTATTATATTCATGGGTCAAAAGGAAGATGAGAATAATTAAAGTAAAAGTGATTAGAATAACTTGGGCAAGAAGGCCGAGAATCCTTCCTAATAAGCTCTGTATTCATTGTTATAAATTTACTTCTTCCCTAGCTATACTCACATTCATTGCAACTTGATTAGTTTAACTAGGTTCAAATTGGTCAATGACTGAGTGCTAATCTTTAGTTTCTCAATTGTTAAGAGCCATCAAATTTTGAGAAGTTCATTCTAGTGTTTGAGAGTTCTTAAGTTATAACTGTGTAGTTCATAGTAATATTTGAGAGTGCTTCAGTTTCTCAGTTACTTAAAAATTCAATTATGGCATCTGTTGCGATTGATGTTGTTCTTGAAAATCTTAGCAAGATGTTGTTAGAAGAGATAAAAAAGGAGGTTTCACTTGTCTATAACTTCACAAGTGATTTTGTATGGCTGAGCAAGAAGCTCACAAATTTAAGAGACTATCTCAGAGATGCAGATGCCTAGAGTGCACAGAGTGCATCCGTGAAAAGCTAGTTGTTGGATGTTGAATACCCCTTATCCTATTTTGTATCCATACAAACTAGCATAATACAAAACCCTATAAAAGAATAATACAAAATAGAGAATGTAGAAACCCTTGACCATAAAATTATATAATGGAACCCTCATTGAGCCATGAAAAGAATAGGTAAAAGAAATAAAAATGTGATATATTTTCTTGTGTTCTCCATCAGAAGAACAAAGCCTAGGGAAAATCATGATGCATACCTAGCAACGAGAACATATTTCTAATTCATATTTGTAGACAAACCCTGGGATGAAGCCGATGACGCTCAACCAGCCCAGATACCTAGCAACGAGCCCAGATTTGTATTTGTGTTTCATGCTCTATAATTCCCTTTGAATCTTGGAGATCTTCGAATTCACATTTTGTGTGTTGCAATTCCCTTGAAACAAATTCATCATGGTAATAATCAATGAGAAATGAAACCTTTTATTTTTTAAAGTTATGCCCATGTTAGTCAAAATTTTGACTAACACGGGAATAACTTAAAAAAATAAGTTTTCCTTCTATATTTCAACCAACCAAAACCTTTGGGCTTCATGGTCAAAAATTTTGGTAGAAAAACTAGGTCAAATGTACTAGTGAATGTCAAATGTCACATTTAAAAATTCATCAATCATCAATCCATCATCATCTTCTTGTTCGTGAGCATCACTATATGTGCATAGGGATCCACATGACCAAAAAAAATGGGCCCTTAAAGTCTAACCATCCTCGCTTTAGACTAAAGAGTGACACACTGCATGAGAGCTTGTATGAGTGCACTAATCATGCCTAATGTGTCCACCTCAACATATTCCTTTACAATGTAAGGAACACTAACATGCTTGATATGTGGTTTTCTAGTGGGCCTCCTGACTATGTTTGGGTCACATTATGCAACTGGTCTATAATGTGATGACCCCTTACCTCTACCTTAAAATTGTAGAAAATCAAAATAATTTGGGACCTCATTGAGGACAAACTCACAATAGAGTTTCCTCAACACATATAATGGAACCCCATGATTGTTAAAGTGGGGGCTATCAAAAACCATCCACCATATGTCCTATAAGCTATTTTTTATTTCTTCATGCTAGCACCTATGGATTAGAAACCTCCTACAAGTAGGTCTAAGAGTTTCATTCAATTGAGGATTTACAAAGAGCTTGCAAATATCATCTTTGGTTATTTTTTTGTTTTTTATATCCTCATATGATAATTTGTTTCCATAATATTGTTTTTACTCCTCTATTTTGTTTGACCATATATTAAGTTGCCCACTAACATCACTTTTGTGGGTCAAAATTGATTCTAGTAAGGTTGCATGTGGTTTTTTTAGGAATTATTTCAATAGTTTGTTCTAGCCTTCCAATCAAAGATCCTCTAATTGAGTTTTGTTGTTCTCTATTTTATTTAATAGATTTTTGGTGAGTCTCTGGTGGATGTTTTTCAATAGATGGAGGAGGTTGATGAGTATTTTCTTCATTATCTTCATCATGAGGAGATGGAGGATTTTCTAGAGGAGGCTGAGAAATGTTAACCCAATAACGAGGTTAAAATAAGTGCCATATATGTCATACACATTTTACATTTTGAGGGAAAAAGATAAGTGACATAATTTTGGTCCTCCATCTTTGTGCACTTAACCCAAACTGAATAAATATAAATAAATAAAAATTTAATTTTACTAGTCTCAAATAAGGACAAAACCCTTAAATCTATTTATATTACTTGTCCATCAAGCTTTAAAATAAATAACTTACAAGGCATACGTGTAGGTGCCAATTATTCAAGAAGTTCCAATAATTGGTAAACGGTCTCCATAACAAGACCTCTTTTGCCCACCACTGCCTTTGTTAGGGATGGGTATGTCCAACCATATTGTCCACAACTTATGATTACCTATTTTCTCTCCGCATCATTTTCCTCCACATAACACCGAAGGGTCCATTCACCGAACACCTTCTCCATCTTTGTGAGCACAACATCAACAAACTCCAAACACTTTACAATTTGACTCTACCCTACCTCCTATCTGCATCTCCCTTGGAAATTCCTACAAAATAATGAACATCAGTGCTAAACATGAACACTTACATAATAATACTAAAAACTTTGTATTCTTAAAAAAAATTGATTTACCTTTCTCTTTATAGACTGAATACAAGGTTTCACAGCAATATGTTGTTGCAGATGAGGGATGGGACTTTAAAATTTTACCACATTTCGCAAACTCTTTATACCTAGCACCTACTGTATACTCCCAAGCTCTTCAGTGACTTGGCATGTTCCAAACTTTTTATTTTCTCTACTTTTGGAAAACTAAGCATATAAAATGATTGAAGTGAAGCCAAATCTACCAAGATTGGGAGTTCTTCAAGCTGCAGATAGCTCCATATTTGTAGTTCCTCAAAATTTATAAAACTACTAATACACTTTATGTTCTTCAAGAATTGCAAGAATCTATTCTTATAATCTTGAGAGACGCTAGTAGGGTCTCTATCTCCACTAAGCAGCTACTCCAAAGAACAAGGAAAAATGCTCAACTACTCGCAACACCTAACATCTATTTCCACAAGTTTAATAAATAACAAAAAATCAACAGGTGGTGAAGATAGCATTTCACAATATGATAAAACTAAAGCTTGATCTAGATGTATCATCTCATAGAAAGAATTAGGCAACATGTTCAACCACTTGCAATAGGCAAGCTTTATATTTCTCAAGATTTTCAAATAGTCAAAACCAATAGGATTGAAGATAGCATTTCAAAATGTGATAAATCCATATCATCTAGATGTGTCAACCAACTAAAATAATAAGGTAAAGAGATTAAGAATGTGAGGGAACAAAGATTTATGTCTCTTAATATTGTCAATTTTCCAAAACTAGAAGGTAGTGAGGATAGGTATGGAGAGTGCAATTTCAAACACTCCAGTGATTGGAGGCCATAAAAATCATTTGAAAAACTACTACCATAAAAGTGAGTAACAAACCTTTTTAGATGTTGAAGACATCTTACTGAGGTTGCAAGCCATTGGGAATTTTTGCCACATCTTATTGAACATGCAAGCTATTCAGAACTTTCTCCACCCAATACAATAAGCTCTCTCAATTACAATGGACGCTATAGAGAACCATTATAATTTATAATTCACTTCAAAAAATCATGAGCTATAAAACACATTTGAAATAATATCTTTGAAGTATTAAAGAAAAATACTTACATCTGCAATGTCCTGCCATAATTGTTCCAACTTATCAGCTCTACAAAGCTCTAAAACCCTTAATTTTTTAGTGTAATCCATGATGGAACATTGTTTATGGGAATTCCCACCGAATCCATACAAGGCCTTTTGTTAATGATATAAGTTATGATGAAGGGTGCTCCCCTTAATACCACAAACACATAACAGAAATAGAGAAACAACAACAATATGCAAGAACAGAAAATTAGCTTCTTATTATCTCCACAAATGTGGAATTACAAACTTTCAGAATTATAATATGCAAAGCCACACGGGCATTCCCTTACAATATTCTGTAGGACAAAGCCTCAAATCAATACCCAGATCTACTACCCAGAACTATTCTGAACTGCCTAAGACAATAATACAGCCTTCCTTATATAGGCAATTTTCCACCGCCTGGGAAGGTTCCAGAATTTTAGCCAATAAGGCCGACCAAACTTAGAATTATTTTTATTTTACATTTCATTACATCATAGTCGGCTCAAAATAACCTTTGAAACCCGAATAGGAATTTTGAAGAAAATTATTTTCTGCCATTTCAGGTGGTCCAACTTCCAAAGACCATAAGTCATCACCCGTTGACCCGCTCGGCTACTATAACCCCATTTCGGAAATTCCACGAAGCGCTCTACAGGCTTGACCGGCGCAAGCGCCCATCACCCAAATTTTTGACCTCATCCGGGGCCTCTAAAGCCTTCAAAACTGAGTTCAAAGTTTCTGTACCCTGCTGCCAATACCGAAAATCTTCAATATCTTCCAATATACACTTGATCTGGCAATGAAACTTTACTGGCAGACTTATATGACCAAAATGAACCTCCAAGAAAGAAATCAGATCATTCTGAGCACATACGAAAATTGCCAAAAATAGTAACTTTCCATAAATAGCAGCTCTGCACAAAATAGCCCTTATTGAATACAAAAACAGAAATATTTTTGGGTGATGCAAGATTGCTCTTACACCCAGGATGCTCCTGCATCAGACACCCGGGGTAATTTGGGAAGTGACCCTGTCACGACTCAGGTGTGCAGAGGAAAACCAAGACGGTTAACCTCCTCCTTTGTTAGCCATGATGAATCTTCAACAGGTCGTCCTTTCCACTTGACCAGATATTCTTCATATGTCCTGTTCCTTGTGCTTCTGCCAACACGACTATCCAGTATATCTTCAATCTCCTTAGTGTCTGAACTAGTTGCTGGAATACTCCACTGCGCTGCTGTGATCTCATCTTCAACACCTCCTTCATGATACTCTGTCAAATCTGAAATGTTAAACACCGGTGAAATATTTAGCTCAGTAGGCAATTCTACCTCATATGCATTTCCTGAATCATGTTTCTTCAATATCCTACATGGTCCAAACTTCTTCATTTTCAGCTTGTTATATGTACCAACTGGAAACCGCTCCTTCCACAAATGAACCATGACTTCATCACCAACCTGAAATTCCTTATACCTCCTTTCTCATCCGCCTTAGCCTTATACTGTGCGTTCATCTTGGTAATATGCTTCCTCACCTCCCCATGGATGTTCTTCAAGTGTTCTGCAAAATCCTCAGCTTCAGCACTACTTATTTCTCCTTTATCTATCTTCCTCAATTCAGATGCATTTCTTGGACTACTTCCATATACAATCTGGAATGGTGATTTACCAGTGCTCCTATTGACAGAATTATTGTATGCAAATTCTGCCTGTGGTAAAATCAAATCCCATCCTGTTGGCTTATCTCCAACCAAACATCTCAGCAAATTTCCCAAACTCCTATTCACTACCTCTGTCTGTCCATCAGTCTGTGGATGATGTGATGAACTGAACTTCAAATCTGTCTTCAGCTTCTTCCACAATGTACGCCAGAAATATCCAACAAACTTAGTGTCCCGATCTAAAACTATGGTCTTTGGCAAACCATGAAGTCTCACTACTTCTCTGAAAAACAATTCTGCTACATGAACAGCATCATTAGTCTTCTTACAGGGAATAAAATGTGCCATCTTTGAAAATCTGTCAACTACTACAAAAATTGAATCATGTCCCCGCTGTGTCCTCGGTAAACCAAGAACAAAGTCCATGCTGATATCCTCCCAAGGCTTCTCTGGTACGGGTAAAGGCTGATACAATCCTGTATTCTGCTTCACTCCTTTCGCCATCTGACATACTCTGCAACTCTGTACAAACTTCTTCACATCTTGCTGCAACTGCGGCCAATAATAATTCTCACTAACCAAACCAACGGTTTTATCACGACCAAAATGTCCAGCCAATCCTCCACTATGCTTCTCCTTGATGAGATTCTCCCTCATAGAACTTCATGGAATGCACAACTGACTCCCTCTGAATAGCATATCATCCTGGATGATGAAATCCAACCATTTCATCCTGTCTAGAGTAACAGGTTCTGTACAAGCTTTCCAAGCTTCACCAAAATCAGGATCCTCTGGATACAAATTCTTGAGTTCCTTGAACCCAACCACCTCAATCTGCATCTCTGTCAGCAATAGTTGCCTTCTGCTAAGAGCATCTACAACCCTGTTAAACTTTCCACTCCTGTGTTTCAAAACAAATGTATAACTCTGCAAAAACTCAACCCATTTCAAATGCCTCGGATTCAACTTTCCTTGATTATTCAAATATTGCAAAGCTTGATGATCAGTATACAAAACAAACTCCTTAGGAAGCAGATAATGTCTCCACTTCTTTAATGCCTGAACTATAGCATAAAATTCCTGATCATAAACAGAATACTTCCTCTTGGCATCATTTAACTTCTCACTGAAATACGCAACAGGTTTACCTTCTTGGCTCATAACAGCTCCTATTGCAGTACCACTAGCATCACAATCTACTTGAAACACCTTATTGAAATCTGGAAGTGCTAAAACAGGTTGTTCTGTAACTTTTCATTTCAACAATTGAAAACTCTTTTCTGCCCCATTAGTCCACTTAAACTCTTTTCTATCCCCTCTCATTGTTTCAGTCAAGGGTCCACAAATACTGCTAAAATTTTTGATAAACTTTCTATAAAAGCTAGCTAGACCATGAAAAGATCTTACCTCAGTAGCACTCCTTGGCGTAGGCCATTCAAGGATAGCCTGTACCTTCTCTGGGTCCATTTTTAGACCTTCTCCTGAAACTACAAACCCCAAATACACCAACTCTTTCATCACAAAACTGCAGTTCTTCAAATTAATCAGCAATTTTTCTTCTCTCAACTTCTCAAATACCATACGAATATGCATCATATACTCATCCAATGTCTTACTAAAGATCAAAATATCATCTAGGTAAACAATGACAAACTTACCCAAAAATTCTTTCAGAACCTCGTTCATGAGCCGCATGAAAGTGCTCGGTGCATTGGTTAGCCCAAAAGGCATGACTAACCACTCATACAGTCCTTCCTTTGTCTTGAAGGCAGTCTTCCATTCATCTCCTTCTCTGATCCGAATCTGATGATATCCACTCTTCAGATCTATCTTTGAGAAATACACAGCTCCACTCAAACAGTCCATAATATCATCCATTCGTGGCAATGGAAACCTGTACTTGATTGTGATCTTGTTTATTGCCCTAGAATCCGTACACATCCTCCATTCTCCATTCTTCTTTGGTGCTAATACCGCTGGTACAGCACAGGGACTCAGACTCTCACGGATCAATCCTTTCTGTAACAGTTCATGTACTTGTTTGTTCAACTCCTCACTTTCTGTAGGTGTCATTCTGTGTGCTGCCTTATTCGGCAAACTCACTCCTGGGATCAAGTCCATCTGATGACTGATCTTCCTGACTGGTGGTAATCCATCAGGTATGTTATCGGATACAATATCCTGAAACTCATTCAACAAATCTGCAACTTCTACAGGAACATCTTCTACTTCCTCTTTACCAGCTTTTGGAATTAAAGCAAAACATACATGTTCATGCCTCATACCATCTAGGAAATTTCTTCCATCAACAAAAGTTATCCTTGCATTACCACATACCTTTTCTTCAGTCTCCTTCAATGGTTTTAGCTTATGTCGCACTCCATCCTTTGTCAGGGAATAGGTATTCGCATGGCCATCATGTACAGCACATCTGTCAAACTGCCACGGTCTACCTAACAACATATGACATGCATCCATAGAGATGATATCACATAGTACCTCATCTTGGTACCCGCCGATCTTGAACTTTACCAGGCACTGTTCACTGACCATGACCTTGTGGTCATCCTGCACCCAGGCAATCCAATATGGATGTGGGTGTTTCTGTCTCTTGAGCTTCAACTTTGTCACCATCTCTTCTGACACCAAATTGTTAGTGCTTCCACTATCAATAATCACATCACAACATTTACCTTCACACTTGCACCTGGTGTGAAACAGGCTCCTCCTTTGCTCAGGTTCATTCTCACCACTCAACAGGACTCTTCTGTTAATCAACGTTTCTCCTCTTTCAGGATCTTCAGAATTTGATGATCTGGCATCTTCATCTACATGTGCAACTCTGGCCTGGCCTTCATTTCTCCTGTCTGTTCTGCCTTGTCGCTGAGGACATTCAAATGCCCTATGACCTTCTTCTCCACAGTGAAAACATGTTCCACGGAAGCCTCCTCTTCCAGATCCTTGTCCTCTTCCTCTTCCTCTCTGATCTCTATTATTCTGATCCTGGAAGCGATTGGAATTATTTCCACGCTGATTCTGACTACTACTGGCCTCATCCTTCTTTTTCAAATCTTCATTTCGGCCACCATATGACTGTCCACCAGATCGTCCACCGCGACCTCTTCCGTTTTGTCTGCTCTCAAACTTCTTGTTTAGCTTTTCCTCTACTTTTAGGGAAAATTGGTATGCCTCCTCAATACTGTTCATTCGAACCAGATTCAGCTCCTCCTGAATGCTTGGCCTTAACCCATTAAGGTATCGGGCAACTTTCTCCTTATCAGCTTCTGCGTGGCCTGTTCTGATGAGAAGTCGATAGAACTCCTCTGTATACTCCTGAACAGATCTTCCTGCTTGCTTCAAACTCTGCATTTTCTTCAGTAGGTCAAGCTCATAATCAACAGGAATGAACTGTCGCTTCAATTTATCCACCATCCGATCCCATCTCGTGATTTTCTCCTTTCCCCTTCTATTCTGCTCCAACTGAATCTCTTGCCACCATATCTTCGCATGACCTTTCAGTCTGGCCTTCGCAAATTTGACCCTATCAGGATCCTCAACATCTTCATACTCAAAATATTCTTCACATTCATTGATCCAGTCGATCAATTCCTCTGGGTTAAGATTTCCAAAAAATGTAAGAACCTCAATCTTAGGTCTTTTCCCAATCTTGGAAATCGCCCGAAAAAGTCTTTCTTCCTCCTGGTTCACAATTTCAACTTCTCCTTCTTGATATTCTTCTTCGGCTTCATCCTCGCTTTTGTCTCTGACATTAAGATTCATTCCTCTGCGAATCTCTTCTTGAAATGCTCGCACTTGTCTCTGCAGCTCTCTAACCTCAGGTGTTACAACACCAGCTCTTCCGCCACGTTCCCTTCGTGGAGGCATTTTCGCGATGCGCGCTGAAACCCTAGCCACGGTCCTGGTGCAAACTGCCTCACAGTCGACGATCTGTTTACACACTCAAGAACTCTTTCTCTGATACCACTTGATGAAGGGTGCTCCCCTTAATACCACAAACACATAACAGAAATAGAGAAACAACAACAATATGCAAGAACAGAAAATTGGCTTCTTATTATCTCCACAAATGTGGAATTACAAACTTTCAGAATTACAATATGCAAAGCCACATGGGCATTCCCTTACAATATTCTATAGGACAAAGCCTCAAATCAATACCCAGATCTACTACCCAGAACTATTCTGAACTGCCTAAGACAATAATACAGCCTTCCTTATATAGGCAATTTTCCACCGCCTGGGAAGGTTCCAGAATTTTAGCCAATAAGGCCGACCAAACTTAGAATTATTTTTATTTTACATTTCATTACATCATAGTCAGCTCAAAATAACCTTTGAAACCCGAACAGGAATTTTGAAGAAAATTATTTTCTGCCATTTCAGGTGGTCCAACTTCCGAAGACCATAAGTCATCACCCGTTGACCCGCTCGGCTACTATAACCCCATTTCGGAAATGCCACGAAGCACTCTATAGGCTTGACTAGCGCTAGCGCTCGTCACGCAAATTTTTGACCTCATCCGGGGCCTCTAAAGCCTTCAAAACTGAGTTCAAAGTTTCTGTACCCTGCTGCCAATACCAAAAATCTTCAATATCTTCCAATATACACTTGATCTGGAAATGAAACTTTACTGGCAGACTTATATGACCAAAATGAACCTCCAAGAAAGAAATCAGATCATTCTGAGCACATACAAAAATTACCAAAAATAGTAACTTTCCATAAATAGCAGCTCTGCACAAAATAGCCCTTATTGAATACAAAAATAGAAATATTTTTGGGTGATGCAAGATTGCTGTTACACCCAGGATGCTCCTGCATCAAGTTATTTCGTTATCTCATCTTCATCCATGGAAAGAATTTGTAGTCTATTGAATAATCTAAGTTGTTTAGATCGTCTAGTTTTTCCCATTAACCAATTAAAAAATCTAAAGCATTTAGATCATCTACTTGATATTCCCAGATCAACAAATTTGTGTACCATTTTAATGGGCCACAAAAGCATCTGCAAGATGTATTCCTCGAATCTTCTTTCTTCTCTAAATTATCAAAAAAGTAGACATAGAGAGTGATTGTAAAGACCGTTTCCATCTCACAAGAGACACATAAGCTCTACAATAGAAAATTTAGAAAGTCAAACATCAAAACAAAGTTTACTAAAACATAAAGAATTTTCCATATAATTAATTTATTTCTCAAATAAGAAATTACAATAATCTAAAAATTTATCGAATAACTTCAAAGTACAATAATAAGAAATCAACCATACAATCAAGAGTACATGAATCATCCCAATAAACATGAGGTAATAAATACATAAAATATGTTGACCATACTATTGCACATCATACATCAGAGTAAACAATACAAAGGTACATGGCCAAAAGGTCAAAATGATACAAGATATCAAAATAATGCCATCGGACTATCTATTGTCCATCTACAGGTTCTAGTCTCTTAAACCATCAGACATCTGTCCATCTACAAATCTCAAGATGAAAATGTGATCCATGCACTTAATCTTCCCAACCACGGAGTGGTTAGCTCCCTTGGGGCTCATCCTAAAATGAAGAGCACACAGACCTTGCTCAAGTAATCTATCAAATCAACACTGATGGATCAGAAAGGAATTTGGTGCAAGTTGTGAACTAACTACTTTTATCATACATAAAAGTAGAACTAACACAGATATGAAAAAGAGAATTAAAATAACCAACACAAAGTCCATTATGTGTTTCCATAGCTTAGACATAAGCATTTAATAACCATATTTTTACTGGTAGCTAAAAGAAAAATAATTTACCCTTCTTTGTTTATCCACAGTTTCCCATGATATCTTTCTCAAAAATAGTAAGTAATACTAAATAACATATATTCACATTTCTAAAACAACTCCATTCACAAAATTTTACCCATTCTTTAACTGTAATTTCACATAGTAAATTTTTTATGATAAAGAATATGGTTTTTCTAACAATCAAGCATTTTCTTCTTACTAAAATAATATATTTATGATTTCATAAATATGGTAATAAAACAAAATCTATATTCATATTTTTGTGATCATGCTAATGCTACAAAAAGTTCATATATATCTCGTCACAGTTTGAATGAACAAAAGAACAAACATGTTTTCCAAATTATTTTGACATAACTCAATATGATGGTTGTCAAACAAATTTCTTGTGGAACTATCTTATTTATCATTAATTGGGTTCTAATATTTATAACTAATTTCAATTCTTAAAAGTTCAATCCAATTCATTCACATCTTTAAAGTTTATGAAAACAAATCTATAAACAATTTGCTACAAGAAAATCATAGGTTTCTTGTCGTAGTTTTAAAATTTAACAAACAACATACTTATTTTCCAAAATTTCAAACATATATTTGATGATGATGGTTTTCAAATAGGTTTACTGAGTATACTGACATATTATCACTGACTGAGTTTTAACACTAGTAACTAATTTCAATTTCAAAAGTTCATTCTATTCTTAATCCGTGTCAAAGCACATATGCAAAATTGACGATTCTTCTAATATTTTAAATCTATTTTAACCAAAAAGAAAAATACTAGGCAAACCACGTGGTTATGGGTTTCTTTTCTTCTTGTCACATTTTTGTCAGGAAGTCACATTTCTATGCATATTTATGTCCCTTGCTAAGCTCAACCCTTCACTATTTCTGGGTGTATTTATGTCCCTTGCTAAGTGCTTCTTTTTTAATTCTCTTGGCCCACCTTCTTTCTATTTAATCCCTCTTATAATCTATCATGGTCTATCTTTGTACCCACTGATGCACGTATCCTTCTGCCAAGTTTCTTTTCAACTGGTGTCTGTGTATCATCTCTAATGCATGTATAAAAACTCTATTTCGTGCATATGTTCCCTCTGTTCTATCATGTGCCTCCTCTTTTTATCATTTCCCCTTGATTATCTTCCCCATTTTGATTCCCTTGCATAATAATATGCTTCTTCTTTAGATATCTCGTTCTCCCTATTTTCTCTTAACCCACTCGTATCTCACCTTCAATTCACAAATAGTCCAAATCCTATGCAGAATCTATGCATGATCATGGAGAAGATGTGGCCACCATATATGTTTTCTTCCTCTTCTATTGCATTTTATTCTTGTTGTCCCCCTTTCCATGTGTCTCTCCCATTGTCTCCTTCTATTGGCATAATTCCCAAATCATCCCTCCTCTATCTGTCCCAAGTGAGACTCACACCACCATAACATCAAGTTTTAAATAGTGACCTCTCGGTCTCCTCTGTAAATGCAATAATTAAGCCACTAATAGGGATCAAGTCACCAATTATCAGTTAGACTTGGCAATGAAACTCTCTGCAATTACTTCCGGTCGGTTATGCATCACAAATGTCATCGCATCTAGCAACTAGTCACAATCACCGTTACCTATTATTATGGGTGGATCTTTCCACAACAATCTTCCTTCCATGTGGTGGTGAGGAAGCCAAAAATAGGGGGTTTGAATTCTATAGCATATGAATCAAACATTTATAAATATATTTAATTTAATCTATATTTACTTAAACATTTATATTTATATATTTAATTTAATCTATATTTACTTAAATAAAAAGACTATAATTAATTCAGAATTGGATAATTCAATATTATTAAAACTAACATATAAAAAGAAGTTAAACAAATTTCATTTCTTTCGAAGTAATTAAAATTGACTTAACACATAATCAAATAGCTCAAACATTCGATTTAACGAGATAGAGATATAGAAGAAAAACTCATGAAGTATGAAAATTATTGGTATAATTAAGTGTTTACTAATTACACTTTACTTAAGTTTACTTAGGATAATGCATTTGCGTATTAGTTGTCATTGAGACACCTAGGAGTTTGCATTTCATTTTAGCACATGGTGTAGGAGAATTTCCACTTTAGGTGGTGATAGTTGTCATCTCATACCTCTTTGTGCGTGAGATCCACCTTTAGTGCTCTTCACATTATCATCCTCTCATTGTTACACATACTTTGATGTACAATAGAGGATGATCCACTTTTGGTGGATATGTGACTACACCTTGTTTAGTTGATAGCTTATGACTTGCATATCTTCTAGTTATTGAATACATTGCCTATATATTTAGGCACATCTACATTGTATACATCTATTATCCATTATCATTTGATCATTATTGATTTATTCATTTTCAATCATATTATCTTGTCTCTCTTATCTGTGCTATCGCTTGAGCTTCTAGATCTTGGCATTACATTTATTGCCTTAGGAAAATTATTACAAAAATAAATAAGTGGTGTGTGCTTGCGACCAATTATTCCCATCACATCCTTATCGAGGAAATAAATTCCTCTTCCTCAATCACATTTTTGTCTTCATCTCATGTCATTCATGCTCAAATTCAAAATATCATCAATAGGTTAGTCTCATTAAACCCATAATCGAAATAAGTCATTTGCATAACATAATTAACATTTCCAATTTTATCTAGATAATCATCATTAAATGACATTTCATTATGCATCTCAATTTCCATACATAACATCATTTTTCATTACATCAATTTATTTCATAAAATAATTAAAAGAAACATAAAACATCTAGGTCTAAAATATTTATTCCAAACAACTTGGGTTGACAAACAATGAACCTAGGAAACTTGAAATTCACTTAAACGTTAGGAAAGAACAACAACTACTTCATGCTCTATTATCATCTTTTTACATGGAATCAAAACATAGATTTTACCAAGACTGTTAATTTCCCATAAAATCCATACAAGTACTCTTGGATAGTCTAGTAGGAATTATGAGAAGTCTATATGGTTTGTAGTTTAAGATCATAGTTTTTCCTATACAACAATACAACATTGTTTACATCCTTTAATAATTTTAGATGCTTCTTATTGAATGTTCGGAAAATACCAACCAAAAAATGGCTTGAAACTTTGAACTTTGGACTTCCTTTATCAATAATATTTTGTGTTTCCATGAAATAACATATAGATTATCCAATTTGTAGAGTAGCATCCTTGAGGCATTATTTATCTTTTCCTTCAATATTAATACTCTTGGCCATTAGTTGTTCTTTGACTATACTTGATTTCCAAATGAGTGTGTTGAAGGAACTTCATTCACTCGTAATGTCTATCTTAATGTAATTTATTTTCTACTTGCAAATATTAGAGAGCTTTGTGCCTAGCATGCACAATAGTTTTATCTGTCTAACACCAATGCATCCACTTCTTGGTTTCTCAAACTAGTACCACATTTTCTTATCATAGACAAGAAATCTTTGCAAAAAATACAAAAACCTACCTATGAATGAAAACAAAATGACTCATGAGTAGTGGTGTTAGGAATGGGAACACTGAGAGGGGGGGGGGTGAATTAGTGTTCACTGTATTTTAATTTTTCAATTTAATCTTTATACTGAGCTTAAATGCTTAAGTACTAAATTAAACATTCACATAAACATGAAACATGAAATCAACACATGACACTGATATGATTACGGGGAAACCCAAATAGGTAAAAACTCTGGTGGAAATTGACACCCGCTAATATTCTGCACTAGTGTTTTCTAATCCTTGTTAGAAGATCCTTTACCCTGTTAGGAGTAGCTTTACAATGCTTTTAGTACAGTAGACCTTGTCAAGGGTCATACCCTTTTAGGATTCTTTTACAATGATCCCTGTTAGGGGAGTGGACTCACTATCCTAGAGCTCACTACTCAAATGATGAAGGCTACAACCTTCTGATATCAGATACACACTATATCTACCGAGTGAACTATCACTGTGACACTACTTGTCAGATTAGTTCCTTTGATACGTTGATGTCTTGACCTCTAACCAAGCTCTAAAACATCTTGTGCTATCTTCACATACTTCTAATCTAGTTATCACAACTCTCTATTCACTTCCATACCAAATACAATGGGCGCACCTTATATTTATATGCTCATACAAAGTGAACAACTAGGTCGGCCTTATAACTAATTACAAACTACACTTCCAAATGAATTGGATTTAGTGCACTTACAAACAAACAAGTATATATTTTGGCAACTTAAATCTAATGGGCGCATAGCCTTTACAACTTTACATTATGATCACAAACCAAAATACTAATTGTTAGCTACTTGCTCTGTTCTCTGTTGGCACACACTAGCTATGCAACTTCAACTGACTGTAACTTTCACATCCTTGCATATCTTCTTATGCACTCTTAGACTAAGCAAGAATATAGTATAACCAACTTAAATTCTAGGGAACATACCATAATTTATCCATACACATGTGCACTGATGCTCTAAGCTGCATGAACTTTGTACACTATGCAGTCTTCAACACTTAACTGATTTCTGATCTTTAATTCAAGTGCGCTGACTCCAAACTTCTATATGACTTTTTTGCCATAATGACAACACTATATCAAGTCATATACATTAGTATAGTAAACTTTCCAATAATCTCCCCCTTTTTCATTGATGAAAACAAAGGAATATGGCCAAGTTAGTAATTGACCTTAATACAATTTTTTTTTGTCTTCTATACATATCTTATACATAATTTTATATCTCCCTATACATATTATACTCCATATTCTATACACAACTCCCCCTTTGACATTAATGACAAAGGTGTATCAAAAAAATATATTTATATACACTTACTAAGGGAAAACATCTGGTTATGCAATCTTAAGGTTCTGAATCTCCTTCTTCCAAAAAGTTATTAAGGAGTAGCTATTTGGAGATGGGTGCATAATGCATACCATAGCTTCTCCATCTTCTCTAAGTCTGTGTTTAGACCTTGATCATAGGTTATCATTGTCACATCAATTTCCTTTATGTTCTGACTGAGAATGTCTAGTGAGGGCGCAAGAGCATTCCTCAACTGAGTCTGACTAGACCTTATCTTTTCCATCTCTTTTTATGCCTTCTCAATTTTGTCCAACTGACCTTGGTAGACATTGTTACACATGTTCACATTAGTGGATGTGTCTAGCACTGAACTCTTCACCTTCTCAATCATAGCCTTAGCCTCTTTTATTTTTTTAAGATGGGCATCAGTGAGCTTATCCTGATCCATGGAGTCTACAATGAATTTCCTTCCTTGATCAACAAATTCATTTAGGGATGCTTGAACTATCTTAAGTGACTTCAAGTCTAGTGCAAAATTTCTCATCAGTTCATCAAGTCTCTTCTTTAAGTACTTCTCCTTTGCAACTATGGATGCAGATTCTTCAAGGCTTGAAAAATTACTTTTGAACTGTGAGATGACTATACTCACATCATCAACTAAGTGTACCTTGGACACTTTCTTGTATGTAGGAAACAAACTGTTCAGTATGTTCACTAATTCCACAAGGAGAGGATTTCTCATCACTTGTTTCTCCTTTTCCTTCTCCATAGCCAAGACACTGAACTTAATCAGGTCTTCTTCTTTCCTTGAGTCCAAACTGGATGTGTCAGGTGTCAAACTTGACAATAATGCTGAGGAGGGAGTGATGGGAGTGTTGTCCATCATTTCTAGTTTTACCTTGGTTAGTTCAACAGAAGTTTCATCTTTCTTTTGTTCTTTTCCTTTCATCTTATCTTCCTTTATCTTTTCTTCCTCTTTTTATATCTCTTTTTCTACCATCTTTTCTCATTTTCTATCACTAGACAATGCTTCTTCTTGATGAGAGGGTGGTGTGTTGCTACATAATATTTCAGCTTTGTGTGTGCTCACAAAAGCTTCTTCAAACTTATCCAAATTAGTATCAATGGCCACCATGGTTATCTTAACATTATCAATGATAACGGTGTTGTCCTTGAGTGACTCTATCATGGGCGCAGACTTATTTGCCTCTGTTTGTGCTTCTACTATAGGCGTTGAATCCTAAGGACCTATAGATTGTATATTGATGGTCTCTTCCACTTTGTCTTTCTTACTAGGTGCTTGAGAGATGGGCACAGACTTAGGTTTCATGTGCTACTCTAAGAGTACCTTCTCAAAGGCCTTCTCTATTTCCTGAGATATTAGCTCATAGTCTTTGTTCATGAGGTGAAGTGTCCTCATCTTTGTTCTTAAGTGTGGCTTCTCCAGATTTAGTAGCAATGACCTTTCTTCAATAGAACATACTGGAAGAGTGGAATCAAGAATTTGTTCCCTTATTCTGAGATCTTCTTCAACGGCTTGGCTCTTTAAGGTATCCATTATTTCCCATACCTTATCTGGAATTGCTATTTTCAATTCAAGAATTGTCTTCTTGTATTCTATCATGTGTTTGATAATCATACCATATATTTCTAATTTATCAATCTCATTGTATGTTTCATAGAATTTCCCTACTTGATCAATCCTACCCTCATCAATAATTCTTGTGCTCAAAGCTTTAAGACTTGGTTTGAATCCTACCTTAGGAGGTGCTTGAATGTTTTTCTTTCTCCTTATTGCTTGCGAGGATGGATGACTAGTGCTAACTTCTTTCTTTCTCTTGATCATTGGCCTATACTTTGGACGAGCAATGGGATCACTAGTTTCTTTGGGCGCAAAAAGAGTGTCATCAGTTATATCCTTTTGACTATCATCTTTTTCAATTTTTATCTTCCTCATCTTAGGATCTTCTTGTTCTTGTTCTGCTATTGCACTCTTCAATTCCAAATCAATCTTATCTTCCCTTGCCTTGTCAAGGTTTGCTTGAGACACACCATGTATTCTCAAGATTTTTGATGTGACTTTAGCAACCTTTCATTTTGTTGCTGAGTTGTTTAACTTTGCATCTACTTCTCTTATCTTCTCCTCATAGGTTCCCTACGTAGGTTCATTAGGATCTTTGGGAGTTGACAGTAGTACCTATGCATATGCTTCAAGGACTTGTTCCTCTACCTCATAGCCAAGTGGATGAATCCACTTAGTTCTTGGTTCAATTGCTTCCATACAAGTTGTGTCTATCTCCACCATAAAGCATATTGAGTCCTTGTACTTCTCCACAATGCTCTCTGGAATTCTATACATCATTTCCATCTTGACCCTAAAGGTCTTCAATTCCAAAGTGATATAATGTCTTAATGTGCTTTCAGTGGATGCCTTGAGGGATATCTAAGGCATGGTTGGAATGGTCTTATCCAAATACATATCTGATACTCTCCCAACAATATGAAGATACATATATATGATTAAGGACCCAAACCTAAATATCTTTGTCTTGTCATGTTTAATGTCCTTGATATTATCAATCAACTATGTGCACAAGATCTCACAAAAGTTGAACTCTCCATCTTCCTTCACAAGTCTGATGGTTGCTAGAATAATGCCCGCAGATACACTATTCACCTTGTTGGTGTGATGAAACCTATATCCCAATATCATTGACATCAATTTGATGTCTTCTTGTTTAATAGGCTCAATTTTCATGCCGCGCCTATCTCTCCTTAACTTACATGCTTTCTCAACCATCTTTCTGACATCCTTTCCCATAGGGAGGATGACACCTATTCTAGAAAGGCCTATCATCTCATGTATAAGGTCATTGGTGATTCTGACCAGCACATCACCAATCCAAAACAAATCATCATGAATTCTACTCAATAATATCTTAATCCATTCTATCTCATAGAATTCATATGTCATAGCATACTCAACTAAAGGGTGATCATTCCATTTAGCATATTCATCCATGAAAGTTTTGTCTGGTTTCAACATGGTATCCATGTGTACCCTTAACCTATCCAATCCAACTAGTTCCTTTTTGCAATAGATGTATGCCCTAATGTCTTCCATATGCATGATGCCCATAGGCGTGCAGGAGAAAGCTCCCTCTAAATCATCTAGGGTTTATTTAAATGGGTGCTTCTTGAATATGTACCTCTTCTTCTTAGAAACATCAAAAAATATGGGAGTGGCCATGACTTACTTGTTAAATGCTTTCCAACTGAAATCTGAGATAATTTGACAGCTTTCAAATTGGTGCAATGAGCTAGGGTTTCTATAACCGACCAAATGCACTGCAAACACTAATAGATCTCCAAGTCTTCACAACAACTTCCAAGGCTCTTTCTGCTCTTCAATTGCTATGACTTCGAATGCAATGATTAATGAAACAACTTTCTATGTACTTAAAGTGAGAATTTTTCCATTAATGCAAGTTGTGTAAACCAGGCTGTCACTTCAAAATTTCCAACTCAAGTTCTGCTAACAATCATCTTGTGCGCTCTTGCACGAAGCTTCCTTTACACTCCAAAAGCTTAAGTCCAAAGGTGCATACTCTGAGGATGAGTATACTAGCCATACATGGGTCTAGAGCTAAATTAGCTCCCCTTATGACACTAAGGGCCATTCATCCAAATGTAGAGGGTGTGTCCACTATGGATGGATCCAATACATTCTGATAAACCTTGTCCTTCTTTTTCTCTGACCAAATCATGCTTGCACCATCTGAGGCTTTGACAAAATTAACTTCTCCTTTTGGATCCAAAACTAGTTCTTTGGCCTTTTTAGGGCTTTCCTAACCTTGCGTCCTTGATCTATAGAACCTAGAGATATGTCCAACCTTGTTACAAGAGTGACAAATGGCTGGAGGTCTTACATTCCTTGACACATTGACATGAGTCACCATTTTACATTATTTCACTGAGTGACCATTATAGTTACATATCTGACATGTAACATTCTAAGAGTTTCTTACATTTGTGTAATTCTTATTTCTTTGATCATTTTGAATCATGTTCTTCTTACTAGTCTTGCAATTCATAGCTTTATGACCAAATCTATTGCATGAATAATAGTATCCATTAAAAGGTCTTACCTCTGTATAGTTTCTTGCAATGTGCCCATGCTTGTTACATGCAAAACAACTATGTTCTACTTGCTTGCACTCATTCTTAGGTGGTCCACCATTATCTTTGGTTTGTTCTTCAGTCTTTTCAGCATTAATAGAGTCTTTTTGTGTCTCCTTTCTTGCTCACACATTGTCAATGTAGTTTTGTGCTTCATTGTAACCAATATAGCTACTGTCTCCTTTGGCTCTCCTTGCATACAACTAAGATTCTATCAAATCAAAACTCGTGTGTAACTTTTCAATATGATTCTTTGTTTCTTTTAATTTAGACTCCAAGCTTTCTTTTCTATTCCTTAGTTCAAAGATTTCCAAATTTTCTTCCCTTAATTCCTCATTGAGTTGAAGGTTCTCCTTGACCTATTCATTGTAGGCTTCCTGATTATTGATCAACTTATCATCTAACTCTTCAAGTAGTTCTTTCATAGATGCATTTTCTTCATTTAGTTTCTTGACCTTTGCTCCTAGATCACTATTAGAGCATTCTTTCAAATCCCTTCTTAGCTTTTTGATAAATAATTGAGCATCATTGACTTTCTCTTTTAGTTCTTCAATTTCTCTTTCAGATTTGTCCAGGTCTTCACGAGCGGCTTCAAGATTTTTCTTCAGATGTTTCATTTCTATTTTGTGCATGATCTCCTCAAGTGGTTAAAATTCTATGCTAAGGACCAGAGCTCTGATACCAATTGTTAGGAATGGGATCACTAAGAAGGGGGGGGGGGTGAATCAATGTTCACTGTATTTTAATTTTTCACTTTAATCTTTATACTGAACTTAAATGCTTAAGTACTGAATTAAACATAAAATATAAACATGAAACATGAAATCAACACATGACACCAATATGATTATGGGGAAACCAAAATAGGTAAAAACCCCAGTGGGAATTGACACCCACTAATATTCTACACTAGTGTTTTGTGATCCTTGTTAGAAGATCCTTTACCTTTTTAGGAGTATCTTTACAATGCTTTTAGTATAGCAGACCTTGTCAAGGGTCAGACCCTGTTAGGAGTCTTTTAAAATGATCCTTATTAGGGGAATGGAATCACTATCCTAGAGCTCACTGCTCAAATGATGAAGGCTACAACCTTCTTATATCAGATACACACTATATCTATCGGGTGAACTGTCACTGTGACACTGCTTGTCAGATCAGTTCCTTTGATGCGCTAATATCTTGACCTCTAGCCAAGATCTAATACATCTTATGTTGTCTTCACATACTTCTTCTCTACTTATCACAACTCTCTATTCACTTCCATACCAAATACAATGGGCACACCTTATATTTATATGTTCATACAAAGTGAACAACTAGGTCGGCCTTATAACTAATTATAAAATATGCTTCCAAATGAATTGGCTTAAGCAAGCTTACAAAAAAACAAGTATATATGTCGGCAACATAAATATAATGGGTGCATAGCCTTTACAACTTTACATTATGATCGCAAACCAAAATACTAATTGTTAGCTCCTTGCTCTATTCTTTGCTAGCACACACTGGCTGTACAACTTCAACTGACTGTAACTTTCACATCCTTGCATATCTACTTATGAAATCTTAAACTAAGCAAGAATATAGTCTAACCAACTTAACTTCTAGGGCACATACCATAATTCATCCATACATATGTGCGTCGATGCTTTGAGCTGCAAGAACTCTTTACACTGTCCAATCTTCAACACTTAACTGATTTCTAATCATTACTTCAAGTGCGCTGACTCCAAACTGCTATATGAATTTGTTGCCATAATGACAACACTATATCAAGTCATATACATCAGTATAGTCAACTTTCAAACAAGTGGTTCACATGAGACCATCTATCATTGACTCAAGGCACATTTTAACAACAAATTTTGCTATATTTTTAAAAAAAATTGTTTGGGTTCGTCAAATTTTTGAAAAACACCAAAAGACAACCAACAAGGTCACCATACTTGCAACAACACAAATTTCATAGGTATGGTAGCATAATCATCATCATTCTTGTCAGAATTCCAATGAACACCAGAAGACAACTAATAAGGTTTCCATACCTACGACAACACAGAGATCACAAGTTTGGTACCATAATCATCATTTCTATCACTGGAATTATGATGAACACTAGAAGACAACAGATGAGACACTTGCCAAACTTCTAACTAGCCTTCATTGGAAAAATGCCCTTTTTTACAAATATATTTCTGACGTGGTTTTTTCGGAGATCTAGTGTGTACTCCGTCATTGAAAGTTCCAAAGAAAAAAATACGACAATGATTCTCCTTGATGTTTGTCAAAATTATGATGTATTGTTGTCTAAATTCTGACAAAGATTCATCATAAATATGACCCAAATGTACTAGTGACATATTTCAGCTGATCTATACACATATGCATACATATATAAGTGTGCAAATATAGATACAACATTTTAATGTAATTGTTAATGCTATGGAGGTAATAAAAAAACAACAAAATAAAATTGTGAATGCCATTTATTTGATTATCTAAAAATATACATGTATATGCATATATATGCATAATTTTGCTTACATATGCATATTATACATATACCAAAAAATAAACATTTTAATGAAATGGAAGGCATTGAGACAATCGTTGTTTAATTCTATCATTATACATACAAGAAAGCAAGCATGTTTGATGGGCACAACATTACGTGGAGGTTACAGAGTAGAGCTAAAATGGTTGCAGAGGTAAATAAAACATTTATGTAATTGTGCACACATGGCTACAACATTTCAATGTGACCCTTAATACAATATCATGTATACATAGACATATCATAATAAAAGGTCTTGACAACCTTCTTTGAACATGTAAGCATGTGTGTGTGTGTGTATGCGTGCACGTGCATGCACATATATGTACACATATACATAATTATAATAAAATGGATTCCATTTGAAAAAATGATGACAAAAGAAACTAAAATGTAGGAATGCAAAAGAAAAATTCATCATTTTATTGTAACCCTTTATGTATATGGATAATCATTTAACAACAAAATGAAACCCTCCATGACATATACCAAATAGTAAAAATTTTAATAAAATGGAAAGCATTTGAAGAAATGATGACAGAAGAAACCAAAATGCATGAGATAAAATAGAAGCAAGTGATGGAGGAGGTAACTATGATATGATTAAAAAATGTGTATTGATGTTGTAACTATTATTTGTATGGTAATGAAATGAATGAGGTTGTAGTTTATGTATCTAGACCCTACGAATAAATAAATACAAAATAGTAAACATATACAAAAATTTACTTCATAGACAATAGTAAAGAAATTTGGTGAATGACATAATTCATGCAAATTCTTATAGGCACTATAAATAGTATAAATGTTTTAGATCCTAAGATGACATAAACTTTATATAAAATGATAAATCTTTTTTGAAATAAATAATAGGCCTGAGCCTTAAGTTATTTTAATTAAATAAAATGATAAATTTTTACACCTTTCTTTAGTGCATGCACCAAAAGGAAAATAAAAGAGGAAAGAAAAACCTCCAGTGTAGCCTTTCATGTTGTGAAAGTGGAGTTAGAGAAATTACTAAAAGTGGGGTTCATAATAGCCCTTGATTATGCCGAGTGGATTTCAAATATTTTGCTTGTTTCCAAAGTAGACATCATAGACGATTTTCCTCTACCAAGCATAGATGCCATCATAGATCTAACAACATGACATTCAATGTTCTCACTTATGGATGGTTTTAGTGGCTATAATCAAATTAAGATAGCACCTAAGGATCAAGACAAAACAACATTTACATGCGCGCGGGGAAAATTTTGTTGGAATGTTATGCCCTTTAG
Source organism: Chamaecyparis obtusa (assembly GCA_027943335.1). Classification (NCBI taxonomy): domain Eukaryota; kingdom Viridiplantae; phylum Streptophyta; class Pinopsida; order Cupressales; family Cupressaceae; genus Chamaecyparis; species Chamaecyparis obtusa. The sequence continues at coordinate 120,158 of BSBK01009154.1, forward strand.
CCTCAAGAATGTTGGAGCAACATATCAAAGAGTCATGACAACCATATTTCATGACATGATTCACAAGTTCCTAGAAGACTATGTAGATGACATCCATGCTAAATCCCACTCAAGGGAGGAACATCTACCCATCTTACAAATAATATTTACAAGATTGGAGAATTTCAAAGTAAGGTTAAATCCAAAAGAATGTGCATTTGGTGCAAAATCAAGAAAGTTGTTAGGATATATAGTTTCATCCAAAGGAATAGAGGTAGACACGGCCAAAGTAAAGGCAATTATGGAAATGGGGGGAACCTTGAAACATAAGTCAAATGAGAACCCTTCAAGGAATGGATTCAATCCATCAGAAGGTTCATCTCCTAATTAGAAAAAAAGTGCCACAATTTTACTCAACTCCTTCACAAGAACATGCATTAGGGGTACTCTTGGCTCAAGAGGATGAAGATGGAAAGGAAAAGGCCATATACTACATAAGTAGAACATTGGTCATGGGTCATGGTTCTAAGTGAGTTTGACATATATTATGTGGATCGAAAAGATATCAAAGGCCAAGTAATAGCTGATCAACTAGCAGAGTCACCTTTACAAGATGAACATCCAATCCAAGTACAATTTACTGATTACCAAAATAATTAATGTTGAAGCAAAAACCTAGAAATTATATTTTGATAGTTCTTGTACATAACATGGGTCAGGAGCATGGATACTATTAATTAATCCTCAAGGGTCCTCAATTCCAAAATAGTATAAGATATTATTTCCATGCACAAATAATATAGTTGAGTATGAATCATTGGTCATCGACATAAAGTTAGCATTAGAATGGAAAGAAACAGAGCTACACATCTATGGAGATTCTTAACTGGTTATTAATCAAATCAATGATGCTCGTATGAAACTAAAGATGATAAGTTGATACCATACAAGAACATGATTGAGAATCTCAAGAAATACTTCACTCTAATCACATTTGAGCAAGTGCAAAGAGATAAGAATAAAGAAATAGATGAAATGGCTACATTGGCATCACTTCTCCAAATGTCAGATCAAAGCACCAGATATGAATTCCTGGTAGAAGAAGACAGACAATCCACATTTGACCCTTCCCATCCTCACACCATTTTTTTACTAATAGGACATGACTCACCCTAGTATGGAGCCATTCACACATACTTAAAAGACCAAATCTTACCCATGGAGAAAACTAGAAATCAAAAGAAAAGTTTTATATGATAGTCCTCTCGCTATACCCTGGTATTTGACACGTTGTATTGCAAGAGCCTAGATGGAATTCTTTTGAGGTGTCTAGAGAAAGAGGAATCAACCATAGCCTTACAAGAAATCCATGAAGGAATTTGTGGGTCACATTCAAATGGTTTAACCCTAGCTAAGAAACTTCTTAGGATAGGATATTTTTGGCCTTTTATGGAAAAAGACGCTTGTCACTTTGCAAAATTTTTTCATAAATATCAGTACCATGGGAACTTAATCCATGTGACAGCACAATAACTCCATCCTATGACTACACCTTGTCCCTTTCATCAATGGGGTTTGGATTTGATAGCTATGATTTATCCACCATCTTCAAATGTTCATAAATTCATCATTACAATAACGAAATATTTTACCAAATGGGTGGAAGTTGTACCTTTATCCACTGCCACATGAAAGAAAATATCCATGTTCATATCAAATCACATAATTTGTAGATATGGGGTTCCTCATGCCATTATAACGGATAATACAAAACATTTCAAGAACAAGGAATTGAAAGAATTATGTACAAAATTTCATGTGGTACACCACTCATCTTCAATATACTACCCACAAGGTAATGGAAAAGAAGAAGCTACAAACAAGAAAATCTTTAAAATATTGAAGAGGACTGTGGATAATTCGGGTAGAGATTTTTATATTCAAATAAAGCCTACTCTATGGGCTTATAGGACAAGTATCGAAACACCAATAGGAGCTACACCATTCTCACTAGTATATGGAACAAAAGTAGTTTTACCTTTGGAGGTAGAAATTCTATCTTTAAGAGTCTCATTGCATGGATTACTAAGTGAAGAAGACTATAGAGTTTCTAGGTTGCATGAATTGGAGCTACTGGATGAAAGACAACAAAAATATTTTTACCAATTAAAAGTGTATCAGAATCGAATGTCAAGGAGCTATAACAAGCACATCAAAACAAGGACATTCCAAATAGGTGATCTAGTATTGGGAGAAAACCCTAAAAATCAAGCAGATAGAGAGAAGAAAGGAAAATGGGAAGCAAACTAGTTAGGACCTTTTGTGATCATCTCTTCATTTGGAACTAACAGCTATAAACTAGCTTATTGTGAAGGAGAAGAGTTGTAAGAACTTATCAATAGTATACACCTGAAAAGGTTCTACACATGAAGAAATTGAAAGGGTATAAAGAAAAAGAGTATCAGAAAATCAGATGAGAAAGCATCCTATTTATTGTACATAGTCAAAAGAGATCATGAAAAATTCAAAAACATTGAAAAATAGAAAAGAGAAAACAAATCAGAAAAATATAAAAGATAAAAAATGGTGGAAAATGAAGCATGAAGAAATTTAAAAACATTCAGAAAATGATCCTCAAAAAGATATTGTCTTGGTGAAAAACTAGAAAATAGGTGCCTTGATGATATGGAAATACAAAAAAAGATGAAAAAAAGAGAATTAAAAAGTGCCTTGGTGAAAACCTAGCAAATAGGCACCTTGGTAACAAAATACAAAAAAAAAAGGGAAAAAGCTTGAAAAATAGAAAAAGAGAAAATCCATTCAATCAGTGAAAACCTAGTAAACAAGTGCAATTGAAAATCCAAGTTAGTCTCATGCCTAGTCATTATCCTTGTAAATATTGCATTCGCCAACATTTGTATATATTGCATAATAAAAGCCCACAGTTGCATTTGCAAGTACCTAATGCTTTTGTCACTAATCTGCAAAATTTCCTAAGTCCAACAAACATAATCACATCAAACTATGGGCAATAATCTATTCTGAATGAGGAAGGATTCATCAAAGCAAACATCAATCTAACACCAAATCAATTCATCAACACACAAGTGAAACACTTACACGATCACATCCTAAATCCTAATATCAATCAAATGAACACAAAATTTTGATCCAACATCTCACAAAGACCTCACCTTTATCAGGATCAAAAGTATGAAATGGATGGAGCAATACTTGAAATATGGATTTGAAAAATAGTGTAAAATTTTTAAGTAATTACTTGATTGATGAAATCATATCTTTCGAGCAAATCGATGAAAGTTTTAAAACTAGACAAGCCATGATGAGAGAATGATATTTTATTGATTTCTAAACTAGTGTCTTAAGGTCAAAGTTTTAAAGTATGTATCATATATCTAAGGATATGATCATCAAAGAATCATTGAGGACATGTACATATGGAAAAACCAAGATCTTTGTTTGTTTACACATCGTGATATCTTAGATATTTTGATTTTAAATATCATAATACCAAAATCCACTTGCAACATAGAATCCGATGAAATTGGTATTCATACTCTCATGATTGATTTCAATCAATGATATTTGTACCAAGGGTGGGAAGGCAACATGGAAAGGAAAGAGGTATTCATATCATCATGGTTGAACCAGTGATGGTTGTACTAATTTCAGGTTTCAAAACTGCTCAATGATGAATATAAGCTCCTAAATTTGTGAATAGTGATAGCTAGCTACATCCATCCTTGATTAAATGCATTTAACTTGTTTGTCTTTCCTAGCTCAAAAAGTGGATTTTGGAAAAGAGAAAAAGAAAAGGGGGTGGAGTTAATCAAAAATAAAAAATAAAAAGTTCAACAAACTTTTACTTTTTCCCAATTATGGGTATAACAAATTATCTTGATACATGCATAACATAGTAAACTAAAGAACATGCATAATAGTAAATCAAATGAACTCATAACACATTGTTTGTTCTCGAGGAAACCTTGGCCAAGGGAAAACCCCGGTGGGGATGGTACGGACAAAGATTCACTAATCAAAAGTATCCTGTTAAGTATGTTGGCCCTATTAGGAGCCTATTACATGCATATAGTGTCTTAGTGCTGATTAAGGGACTTTAGGCCTTGTGAGAAGCCTCAACCCTACTAGGAATTGGTAGTGCAAAAATGATTACTAGATGAGCCCACTGCCTAAACAAGTAATGTACAATGATTACTAATTACAAAATATGGCAAGGTACTTAACCTTATGCTTCTTTCTTTTCTTTCACAACTTCACACTAATATATTTTCTCTTGCTCTTCACCTTTTTCATATATATATACATTTCATTACATCATTACATCTTTATACATGTTATTAAGATTAATAACTCTTACAGTCGGCTTGAAAAAAGCATTATACAAAGTACATATTTACCCAAGGGTTAAAATCTAGGATGCTGTCCCTTTATATTGTTAAGACATTATTTTGATAAACAAAATAATCCCTTAACTCTTTACCAATTCTGTCTTCATATTCTGTCCTATCGGCTTGACACTGTCTCAGGTAAAACTGTCATAACTTCTTCCGTACATGCCATACTAACTTGCACTCTTAGGTGAGTCTTCTATAGTCATCATAGTATCTATTTTAAAGTTTGAAAGCACTGAAATTTCTCCAATTGTCATCGCTAATCAAAACTATCTCCGAGTAGACTGGGAAAAAACACTGTCTCACACTTAGACAATTTTGCTTTGTGCTCTATCATACTTTCTCTTTGTCATCTATGATCTTCATATAGATCATATGCTGCCATAATGACAACATATAAGTATGTAACTCAGCCTTATTTCCAACAATCTGCCCCTTTGTCGTTGGTGGCAACATATGAGAAAATTGGCTAAGTCTTAATACTTCAAAAACTCAAAATTGTGGCCATAACAAAAAGTATATATTCACTTCCCTTATAACTCCATATATCTTATCTATATTATGTAATCCCCCTAAGAATATACATCCTTATCTTATATATCAATTTTCTTCTATATATCTCTCCCCCTTTGACAATAATGACAAAAAAAAGGTGCCAAAACTGTGTTCAAACAAAAATGTGTATTCCTTGATTCAATATTGCAGAGCCGGTACGCTTGCAACACAATTTGCAAAATTTATTTTGATGCTCTCTATCTCCTTCTCCCATGCCTTCTTAATGGAGTCTGCAACACTGAGTAGTGTACACAATCCATAAGATGCTATTTCACAGGCTCTAAGGTTTACAAAACTAAACCTCTGAAAATATGTCTATGATGAAAGAAATTCTTCCAGTTGTCCTTCAACAATACTTAACTTAATGGAAATGTGCTCTCTTAGAAGAGGGAATCTTTTCAGTTTCCTTTCCTTGTCATCATATAGAATCCTTATTTCATCATTAATCTTGTTGATTCTCTTCTCAATGTCCAATATCTTTATATTGGGGTTGGCTAGAAGATTTACCTCTGTCTAAATCTCTGCTTCTTTAGCCTTAATCTTCTGAATTTCTTCTCATACAAGATTCTCAGATTTTGTACACTGAATGTAAAAAGTTTTACCTCTATCCAAGTTCCTTCTTAAGTCTTTTATACAAATATCAAGGCTGTTAACATCATTTCTGATATTATGACTCATGTCTAGAAGTAATTTGGCCTCATAGGTTTCTTGTGCCTTCACTTTAGCTATGTCTGATAAGTTAGTAAAATCATCATCAAATGCATTCATAACTTTCTTAGCTCTTTCAAGAGGGTCTACCTCTGCTATCTAGTTTTTTACAACACTTTGTAACTTCTCTGTTATTTCCTTTAGTGATCCTTCAAGGCTTTTCACCTTCTTATTCTTCCTAATAATTTTTTAGAGATGTGATGAATTCCATCTAATCATCATCATCAACTTCTTTTCCAAAGCTCTCAAATATAGATCCAATAGGTGATTTCTTTGTAGTCTCAAGTGTAAGACTGATTTCTTCTTGACTAGGAGCTTCTACTATTTTTTGAACTTATGCACTTTCTTGTTTCTATGTTTCCTTTTCTTCTTCAATCCTTGTATCTTTCTTCTCTTCTTCTCTAGCACCATCCTGCTCTTCAAAAGCCGAATTGTCAACAATGTTTTCAAGATTCTTGAAAAGGTTATCATCACTTTCTAAAGTGATCTTAGTTCCTTCCACATGCATTGACTCATCTTCAATGTTTATAGCTGGTTGAGAGGGAATTCTCTAATGTTCAGCTTCATTATCTTGCTCTATTTGTCCTATTGCACTTGAGTGTCTTTCAACACTAAATGTCATTACCTTAACTATTACTTGTTATGTTTCTCTGTTGATCTCTTCATAATTTCCTCCCATAATCCAAATGGTTCTTCTCTTTGTTCTTAGATGGGTGTTCAGTTATTTCATGATCTCCTTGAAATGTTCTTCATCTTTAACATCACATAATTTTCTTACAAGATTTTTTCTAATTTTATTGTCTTCTTTTGTTTCTCTTTTCTTCACGTTGACTAATTTCTCATATAAATCATGAGGTATCTTTCCCTGAATCATGTCAAAGTTCTTATCTGATAGTATCATGTGTCTCAGAACTACATTTTCAAGATTCGATCTTTTTGAATAGTTGTAAAGGTCATAATACTTGTTCATTTTAGAAAAGTCTCCATCTTGTATGATTTGTTCATTCACTTTTTCAATCTTTGGTTTCCATGTTTTATTTTTTACTAAGGTTTCTTCATCATCTTTTATTTTTTCTATCTTCCTCTGTATTGGTGGTACAAATGTTTTCTACCTTTTGCCTGGTCTAGCAACAATTTATTTCACTCTTTTCCCTAGTGGAGTTGAGGTTGATCTAGTAGATTTCCTGAATTCTTGTTCTTCTTTCTCTACTTTCACTTTATACTTCAAATTTCCAGTTTCAATTGGTGATAAGGGTGGGATAGATACCACTTTATTTTGTCCTATGTCTTTGATGGTTGTTGTTGTCTGCTTAGCAATTATAAATTCTTGTTATGTAATCCCTATGTCCTTCAAAATCTTCTTTATTGTACTTTGCACTCTCTTCTTAGACTATTTTTCTTCTAAGATAGACTTTGCAAAGTTGAAGTTCTCCTCAAAAGTCCCAAATCTGTTGCTATGTATATCCAATTTTCTTTTAAGAAACCTATTCACATACTCTTATGTTTCAGTTTCAAAAATTTCATAGCCAAGAGGGTCTATGAATTATACTCTAGGTTCTACTGCTTCAATGAATGTAAAGTCAGTATCAACCATAAAACATATCTCATTCTTGTATTTCTCAACTAAAGACTCTGGAATCCTTGATCTGCTTTTCATTAAATTTTGAAATGTTTTAATTACCAATACTACAATCTCATTGACCTCATCAATACGATGTCTCATGTATACTTTGTTAATCCTTTCCATTGTGATTTTAGCATCATTCCAATCATCACCAATAGTGTAAGGGAATCTTCTTAGAAAATGGAAAAACATATAAGTGATCAATGATGAGAACCTAAATTGAGAGTTCTTAGTCTTCTTTATCTTTTCCAAGTTCTCAAATAGTTGAATTCTCATAATTTCACACATGTCAACTTGAACTTTGTCAACACACATTAGGTAAGCTACATGTATCATTCCTACTACCATGTCATCTTCTCTTGAGTTTGCACAAAACTTAGCTATAATGATCTTGCACAAATACCTAACATCATCCTATTGTATCTTGCTAATCACTATACCTCTGCCATTGTAAGATGATTTTGTGTTGTCTATTACTATTTTTCTCATGTTCTTCTCATTCAATGGTATGACTCCAATTTTAGATAAACTGGTTACTTCATGAATTAGGTTAGCTATGATATCTATCACTCTATCATCTAACCAAAACTTTCCATTATGAATTCTGCTCAGGATTATCTTAGTACATTCTTCATTGTCAAACTCATCCTATAAGGAATACTATATGATTTCATTATCTTTCAAGTGTTCAAACCCTACTCTCAATGACATATCTTCATTGTAAAGCTTTTCATATTCTTTGGTAAAGTTACTATCACTGATGGTTTCAACTTTGTATCCCAAATAACTTCTAACATTCTCTAAGTGTAGAACTCTGTCTGGTATGGATGATAAAGTTAATTTAGGGTCTTCCTCCAAGGGTTCTACTAGTTCCCTTTTGATCTTAGATCTATTCTTATCTCTAACATTGTGAATTAATGAAACATCTATGGCTTCTACAAATTCTCTAATTGATTATAAATCTGCTTAGTAAAATACCTCAATTCTACGATTTAGGGCTTGCATAGATTTGGCACGAAAAATCCTTGCAAACTGCTTTCAATCACTGCTCTTTTGATCTCCTTAGCACTTCTATTTGCCTTAATGATCAAATAATACTGATCATAACATTTTAACCTTTCAATCTCACAAAAATCTGACATCACATTCAATTCCTTTGCCGCTTCTTTCCAAAAAGTTATTTCTGCTTACCTGCAAAACTTAAAACTTCTTACGATCTCACATAACTTCATATTATCTTATGCGCTCTTAACCATAGCATCAATACATCATATCCTACCTTGCATTAATTTTGAAAGACTCAATTCATTTTATACTATCTTCTATACTATCCTAAGTTCCTATTCTACTATATTTTCATGGATTAAGTACTTTGAGATGGGTTAGGTAGAGATTCACTCTTACCATTTGATACTTCACCTTTCTAATTTCCTTCAGTGCTGAGTGTGTCTCCTTGATCCATGGCTTTAACAAACTTCAGTTCTTCAAATTACTATAGCATCCTCTTTGACTATTGTTTGTATTTTAATTTTTGCTTGAATGACTTCTAGGGTTAGGGTTAGGATGAGAAACCTAATGTTCATCCTACAAAACCTTGTTGTATGACCAATCATGTTACATATCTGACAAACTATTCCATTATTTCCATATCTTGATCCTGACTGGTTAATTTATGATCTGCAATTCCTGGTAATGTGTCTAATCTTGTTGCATCTATAACATACTATTCCATTTATCCTATTCATATCTTCAGTAGGTCTCTTATCTGCATGGTTAGTATTTCTAAACATTCTACTACTATTATTATTCTCAATAAATTTAGGTTTTCTACATTCAATAGCTTTATGTTCGAAACCATGACAATTATAACAATAACCTTTAAGAGGTTTAAATTGCTTACCTATACAATCTTTCTTCATATGACCAAAATTATTACAAACAAAACATCTACCTTTAAATTATCTTTGCATACCTTTAGGTGACTCTTCTTGTTTAGGTGGATCTTCTTCTTTAGGTGTATCTTCTGATTGTCAATTTCATCAGATTTCTTTCCATCTATGCTTTCAAACACTTTCAGATTTGGTTCCTTGCTTTCTTCATTTACTTTAGATGAGTTAAATCCAAGACCAATTTTATCATAGAATGGTTTTTGATAAGACATTTCTTCATCAATCTTCTCACTAGTTGAATATAGTCTCTCAAGTTGCTCCTTAGATTGAGTCAGTTCACCTTTCACAATTGTATTGTGTTTTTCAAGTTCAACATACTGCAATTTGGTTTTCTCAAGTTCAGATGTAACTTTACAAAGTTTAGATTTTAGATCTTTATTATCAAGCTTCAGGTTTTCATTCTCACATTTTAGACTTGCTTCATTCTTTCTATTTCCATCTTTCAAACTTAACTTCAGATTTGCTATCTTTAATTCATGCTTATGGATCTCATTTTCTTTTTCCAAGTTATCATCACAATCTTCAATTTGAATTGTAGATTCCTTTTTTGATTTTAGATCTTCCAACTTGTTTTTCAGTTTCTCAATGAGGTTCTTTTCATCATCATATTTTCCTTTCAAAGTGTCTCTTTTTTCAGTAAGCATATCAATATGTTTAAGAGCTTCTTCAAGATTCTTCTGTAGCTGATCCATATCCATAGAGATCTTACTCAAGTTTCTAAGCTTTCCTTGAATAATTCTTTTTTTAGTAACTAAGCTCTGATACCAATTGTTAGAAATAGGGAATACTGAGAGGGGGGGTGAATCAATATTCTACAAACTTTTACTTTTTCCCAATTATGCATATAACAAATTATCTTGATACATGCATAACATAGTAAACTAAAGAACATGCATAATAGTAAAGAAAATGAACTCATAACACATTGTTTGTTCTCAAGGAAACCATGGCCAAGGGAAAACCCCAGTGGGGATGGTACCCACAAAGTTTCACTAATGAAAAGTATCATGTTAAGGATGTTGACCCTATTAGGAGCCTATTACATGCATATAGTGTCTTAGTCCTGATTAAGGGACTTTAGGCCTTGTTAAAAGCCTCAACCCTACTAAGAGTTGGTAGTGCAAAAATGATTACTAGATGAGCCCACTGCCCAAGCAAGTAATGTACAATGATTACTAATTACAAAATATGGCAAGGTACTTAACCTTATGTTGCTTGCTTTTCTTTCACAACTTCGCACTAATATCTTTTTGCTTGATCTTATACAAAATACATATTTACCCAAGGGTTAACATCTAGGATTTCATACCTTTATATTCTTAAGTCATTATTTTGATAAACAAAATAATCCCTTAACTCTTTACCAATTCTATCTTCATATTCTGTCCTATCGACTTGACACTGTCTCAGGTAAAACTATCATAACTTCTTCCATACATGTCGTACTTACTTGCTCTCTCCAGTGAGTCTTTTATAGTCATCATAGTATCTATGTTCAAGTTCACAAGCATTGCACTTACTCAAATCATCATCACTAATCAAAACTATCTCTGGGTACACTGGGAAAAAACATTTAGATTCATCTCATTCTTTGTAATCTCACATCCATTTAGGGATTTAACCAAGCATTAGGTTGCATTAATTCTAAATGAAATCAATGAATTATCATTATAGTTCATATCATTAATATTTATTAAATTGCATTTGCATTAGTTTGCATTCATTGTAGATCGTTCCATCTAGTCATCATTCATTATTATTATGGTTCATATCATTAAGTTCATTAAATTACTTTGCATTAGTTTTCATTCATTTTAATTCTCTTCATTTAGCTGTATTAATTATGTCATTTCAAATTCATCATTATAACATTATTAATTGCATTGCATTTAAAGTCAATATCCCATTAGTACATTGCATTTTTCTATAGGTGCATTCATCAAGGTTCATTACATTTACACGTTGAATTATATTACATTTATCCATATATCATTTATATCACCTATCATTACATACATCATTAGTCATTAAATCATCAAAATCTATACATCCTATAAGTTCATTCATTACATTGCATTATCCATAATGTCATCTGAATTACATCCATAACATCATCACATAGCATTAATCATTAGACCATTACATATTCATCATTATACATCATCATAGATTACACCATATAATAAAGGCATACATCTAATCTATGTCATAAATAAAACAACCATTTTTGCATCAATAGGAACATAAACATGGGCATTCATATCATAAATTGCATTTGAAAAACATGAAAACAAAGCATGTAGAGATAGAATCATATGGATCTCCATATCATGTAAAGCACCTAAAAAAAAAGACCAACACATAATGACATCATATAGAGTAAATATATCAATGAATATCAAAGTCCATGGTATCATCAAAGTCCATCAGAATATGTGAATCAAAGTCCATCAACCATAACAAGTATCGATCATAAATAAACATCATCTAATAAAAGAATATGTGTCTAATATCTTGATAATCATCATAATATACAAAAGAATGGATTAGTCATATAAGCATCAACTTCCAAAACCACTAGCACTATCAGGACGAGGGCTAGTATTAGGACCCTAACTCAAGCTCATCTGTAGCTTGTGCTGACTCATGGCAGCCATAAAGGTCTACATCATGCTTCCCAGCTAATTAACCTACTGCCTAATTTCTAAAACATTAGACTGTAAACCTTGAACATCAGAAGCTAATGTTGGAGCCTCAGTAGGAGGAACCTATGTAGGAAGAGCATGTGGAGGCATCTATGCAGGAGGAGCCTACATAGGAGGAGCTTGTGGTGGAGCCATATAAGAAGATGGAATCAAAGAAGAGGGAAGAACAGAAGAAGAAGGTATAGAAGAAGAAGATGGTATCTATGAAGGAAGAGGAGCTTATGGAGGAGGAGGTGCTAGAGCTTCTTGTGCCTGATCCAAAAGAATCTATGTCACCTATGCACCAATGTCAGGCACAACCTATGCACCAACCCTCCTATACACCTGCACTCTATGCTGACCCCATCTGGCTAGTCTGTCAACCCCAACCAGATGGAGTGCTCTAAATGGACCACCCCTCACCCTCACCCACCCACCCCTCTATTAGGAATCATCCCAAGAGATAATTGAGAGGGGGGGGGGGTGAATCATTTATCTACAAGTTTCAATTCTTTATCCAATTAAGTATACTTAAACATAAAGCATAAACACAATGAAAGAACACTTGAACACAACACAATATTTTGGTTACGGGGAAACCCAAATAGGTAAAAACCCTGATGGGAATTGACACCCACTGATATTCTACACTAGTGTATAATGATCCTTGTTAGAAGATCCTTTACCCTATTAGGAGTAGCTTTACAATATATTAAGTATAGTAGACTTGGTCAAGTGTTAAACCCTGTTAGGATTCTTTTACAATTTTCCCTGTTAGGGGAGAGGATGCACTATCCAAGAGCTCACTACTAAAATGTGTGAAAGTTACAACCTTCTAAATAATAGATACACACTATATCTAGATTTTGGTGAATTGTGCTTTCACCTGCTTGTCTAGATCAATTCCAATGTATAGAACAAGTATTCTACTTGGTCACATAGACCTTATCATGATGGATCCACACTTTTCACACTCTACTTTTCTCTGCTTAATCAACTATGAGCCACACTTCAACAATCATAAATGACTGCCTATAAATATCTTTCATCTAAATGATATAATCAGGTCAGCTTGTTAGAACCACCTTAGAATCATATTAGAGAAACCATAATCAAATCCAATAAACATCTTGTCAGCTCTACTATGGGCGCAACACAATCTAGGATCTATCCACATAAGATAATTGTAAATGCATGCTACATGCTATTGGCTCTACCAAAACAACTCTAACTTTCTCCTTAAGTTGAATTAACTCATGCACTCTTAATTGAACATAAAAAAACTCATCTCTAAGCTTAAATCCAAGGGTGCATACCCTCAAGATAGGTACAACTCAAGAACCAATAAAATCTTTGTTGGCTCTCCTGAACAAACATAGGAAACTCCTACTGGTGAATAGCGACTTCATAACTTTACTTGCGTTCAACATCAAACTATGCCTCCATAGCTAAAACATCACAAACATGTCTAAAACATAAATCCAAGGGTGTATGGCCCCATGATAACTATACGAACAACCACACATAGAACACTGCTTGTTACTTTGTCAGGAACACTGTTGCTACTATATAAATGTTTGTGCTAACAGTTAACCTCTGCGCCCATGATATCATGCTGATATCATGTCCATGCAACATATACTAAAGGCTTACTACATAAGAATAACATGCATGCTACTTTCCATATATTGTCATCAATGACAAACATACAATCAGTACTGGCCTACTGGCAAATCTCTAACAATTGCCCCCTTTGGCATTGATGGCAACATGTGGAATGAAAAATTGCCACCAACCCAAGAGAACATTATTTTATAACATTATACATTTCCTCATCAAAATCTCCCCCAAAGATGGATCCTTTGTCTATTGCAATATTTTCCAATATTCTCAATTTCCTCAACTGAACTGCTGTCATAACTAAATGATGCTCCCCCTTTGTATATTACTCCTATTTTTGCTCTTGTTTTTCATGACTTGTATACTACTCCCCCTTTGATATCAATGGAAAAGGGAACCATCCATTTTAAGCTCCGGTACCACTCCTAAAGTAGAGTAGTCATCCTTCCATCAGTCCCAGAGGACTCATGCCTTTTCTTCTTCTTCTAAGCAGAATCAGGGAAGGGAATTACTCCCAAATTCTCCCTAAGATACTCAAAAGTATCCTTAGGCAAAAACTTTGTGAATATATCTGCTAATTGACCTTTGGTACTGACATAGTCTAGCATGACTTTTTTCTCTGGCACTTTCTCTCTTAGGAAGTGATACTTGATCTCAATGTGTTTTTTCTTTGCATGTATCACAGGGTTCTTTGACATATTCATAGTGCTAGTGTTATTACAGTGAATAACAATAGGATAATCAATCTGAATTCCAAAATCATTTATTATCTTCTTGATCCAAACAATTGTAGAATAATTCAAGGCTGTTGCAACATACTCTGCTTCTGCTATTGACTAAGAAATACAATTTTGTTTCTTTCTTGTCCAAGTGACAAGCCTATCACCAAGAAACACTACTCCACCTGATGTACTCTTTCTAACATCAACACATCCTACCCAATCTGCATCAGTGTACACATGAAGCTCAACATTTTCTGAATTAGGATACCATAGACCATATTCTATAGTGCCCTGCAAGTATCCAAATATCCTCTTTACTTCCATGAGGTGATTGTGCTTAGGTTCTGCTATAGATCTTCCAACTATGCCAACTACATTGGAAATATCAGGTCTAGTCTGAGTAAGATATATGAGTTTACCAATCATAGACTTGTACAATGTTATATCAACTGGTGGTGAGTCATCTTCTTTTGTAAGCTTGCATCCAATGATCATAGGTGTTCCTACTAGCTTGCAATCATCCATCTTGAATTTCTTTAGCATCTCTTTCACATATTTGGACTGATTAATGAAGATACCTTTCTCTATCTGCTGCACATTTAGTCCTAGAAAGTATTTGACAGGACCAATCATACTCATCTCAAATTCATTCTACATTTCTTTAGCAAATTCTTCACTTAGTTTGTCATTACCTCCAAAGATAATGTCATCAACAAATATAGCTACAAGTAGTAGACCTTTAGATTTCTCTCTAATGAATAGATTAAAATTTGCTTCTCCTTTCTTGAATCCAATCTTTGTTAGATAACCATCTAATCTTTCATACCATGCTCTAGGGGATTTTTTATGTCCATCTGATAAACTTTAAAGTTTTTAACTATAACATAACCTAAAAATAACTTGATAGATTCTAGTCTTCTCACAAGTGCAAATGTGTCAGAATAATCAATGCCTTCTCTTTGCGCTTATTCCTTACATACTAATCTTGCTTTATTTCTTACTATAGTACCATCTTCATTTATTTTATTTCTGAATATCCACTTTGTTCCTATCACATTCTTATCACTAGGTCTTGGGACTAGTTCCCAAGTGTCATTCTTAATAATTTGATCAAGCTTTTCCTTCATAGGATCATGCCAATCTAAATCTTTACAAGTATCTTCAACACTTAAAGGTTCAATCTGAGATAGTAAACATACCACTTCATTGCTAGCTGAGTTCTTTGCTTGTGATCCTGTCATGAATTTGTTTCTCTAATCTCCAATGATGTCTTTCTTGGAATGATTTCTAGATGTATACTTTGGAACTTTTGGTGATGTAGACTCATCAGCCTTAGGAGCACTTTCTTCACTTGTCTCGGGGTCATTGAAAAACATATCAATGCTGTCAAACATTTCTTCAATAACTGTCTCACAAGTGGAGGGTCTAGGTTCTTCTTCAATCATAGGTGAGTAATCATGATATCTCTCTTGAATCATAAACTTTTCATCAATCTTAACATGAGCACTTTCAATGATCTTTTTCAATCTTAAATTGAAACATCGATAAGCTTTACTTTTAGTAGAGTAACCAAGAAAAATATCTTCATCACTTCTTGCATCAAACTTGCCAACTACTTCATCCCTCTTGATGTAGCACTTGCTTCCAAAGATTTTGAAGTATTTTACTATGGGAACATTACCAAACCATAGCTCATATGGTGTTTTGTCAGTGCTTGGCCTCAATTGAATTCTATTGATGGTATAGACTGTTGTATTGACCACATCTCTCCAATAGGTGTGTGCAACTTTTCCTTCTATCATAATGGTGCACGATGTATCAAGAATGATCCTATTCCTTCTCTCTACAATTCCATTCTATTGAGGGGTTCTAGGTGCACTTAACTATCTCTTTATGCCATGTTCTTCACAGTACTCATAAAATCTGTTAGAGGTGAATTCTCCTCCTCTATCTGATCTTAAACATTTTATCTTTAGTCCATATTCATTCTCAACCTTAGCTTTGAATATTTTGAACTTCTCAAAAGCTTCTGACTTATCTTTCAAGAATGCAACCCACATCATCCTAGTATAATCTATGGGAAAAATGGTCAGTGATCCCCTTGGGATTTGTGACATGGCTTAGCGACCTCCTGTGTCTTCTATAAGTCTAGTGGTTGTATCAGGCATTAATAGGTTGATCTTTTGGTGCAATGACAACTACTACTTGTAACAATTGGTATTAGAGCTTGCTCAGAGGTTCGAATCCTTAAACCCTTAGGTAACACTGAGGGGGACATTGTTGGAAAAATGGTCAGCGCTCCCCTCCAAATTTGTGACATGGTTTAACCACCTCCTATGTCTTCTATAAGTCTAGTGGTTGTATCGAGCATTAACAGGTCGATATTTTGGTGTGATGAAAACTACTACTTGTAACATAGTCATCAAAAAATAAAATGAAATACCTTTCACCATAGTATGATTTTGTCTAAGTTGGTCCACATAGGTCTGTATGAATTAGATCCAACTTGTTCTTTGCTGAATTTTGCTTGCTCCTGAATGAATTTCTGACATGCTTTCCCATCATACATTCTCTTCATATAGTATCAACTAGCTTTTCTATTCTAGGAAGATCTCTTACTTCTTTTACATTGCTTATCTTTACTATGTTATCAAAATTGATATGACATAGTCTTTTATGCCACAACCAACTATCATCAACTTTAGCAACAAAATAACTTGCTTCTAAATTGAGTTGAAAAACATTACCTTTGGTCTTTGTACTTGATGCAATCATAACACTGTCCTTGTTGTTAATTAAGCATTTTTCATCTTTGAACTCCAACTGATAGCCTTTTCCAAGTAACTAACCAACATTGAGAAGGTTATGTTTCAAACCATCAACATAGAGAACATCATCAGTATTGTTCTTTCCATCCAAAGTGATGGATCCTTTACCAACTATTGGCTTAGGATTGTTGTCTCCAAATCTAACCATACCACCATTGTATTTCTCTAGATGAACAAACCTACCTTTATCACCTGTCATGTGATGTGAACAACCACTATCTATAATCCAATCTGTCCTTATGTCTTTTTGGGAAATAAATGCTAGTTCATGTTCTTATTTTTCATTTTTATGAATTGTTTTATCATTCATTTTGTCTACCATAGCAATGAATCCAATTTCTTCTTCACCTGATTCATCATCTAAAACTCCATCTCCAGCAAAGTAACATTCCTTAGAGTACTTAGGCTTGTAATCCTTTTTGAATTTTTTAGTTCTAGTGGGACACTTAGATGCAAAGTGACCTATCTTGTTACATTAAAAGTACTTGAATAGTTATTGACCTTCATATTTTCCTTTTCCTTTATTTTCTCTTTTGGAAATCATAGTAATGAAATCCTCTAATGTACTTTCATCATCATCATCATCAAAATTACCAAAAGTGTTTGTAAATTTATTACCTTGGACTATTGCTTTAAATGTTGTTTCACTCTTTGGTTCTGTCTTCAATCTTGAGATCTCAACAGCTGATATCTTGCTGATCAAGGTCTCTCTCTTGAAATTTGATGTAAGCTGCATGGTCTCATCAAGGATGTTGATTTTTCTTTCATATTCTGGAGTGAGAGTAGTCATCAACTTGTCCATAATGTCCTCTTCTAAAATCTCTCCACCATTGTTCCTGATTCCTGCAACTGATTCATTAATCCTCTGATTGTAAGCTCTGATATTTTCTTCAGGCATCATTTCTAATGCATTGAATCTTTTCTTCCATGTCTTTCTATGTGCATCCTTAGCTTGTTTGTCTCCTTCAAATATGTCTTCAAGGTGCTTCCAAATTCTATGGGTTGTATCTATCTTCTTTACTTCTAAAAATTCACCATCAAATAGGGCACTAATAAGGGCTTCTTTAGCTATAGCATTATGATGAAACAACTCCTTTTGTCTATCAGTAGCATCATATTTTTCAAGGTCTTCTAAGGTAGGAATCTTGGCTACCTTTACAGTTACATTAAAAACTTCAAAGGCAATGTACTACAAATGGGTAACCATCTTGTTCTTCCAATCAAGATAATTCTCTCCATCAAACTTAGGACTTTCTTTCCTGAAGTATTCCATTTGATCAATCTCAAGCTGTTAAAATTTCTCTCTGAGGGACTTCACTCTAATACCAATTGTTAGGGATAGTCCCAAGAGATAATTGAGAAGGGGGGGTGAATCAATTATCTACAAGTTTCAATTCTTTATCCAATTAAGTATACTTAAACATAAAGCATAAACACAATGAAATAAAACTTAAACATAACACAATATTTTGACTATAGGAAAACCCAAATAGGTAAAAACTCCGGTGTGAATTGACACCCACTGATATTCTGCACTAGTGTATAATGATTCTTATTAGAAGATCCTTTACCCTGTTAGGAGTAGCTTTATAATATATTAAGTATAGTAGACCTAGTCAAGGGTCAGACCCTATTAGGAGTCTTTTACAATTGTCCCTATTAGGGGAGAGGATGCACTATCCAAGACCTCACTGCTCAAATGGGTGAAGGCTACAACCTTCTGAATAACAGATACACACTATATCTAGATTTTGGTGAACTGCGCTTTGACATACTTGTTTGGATCAGTTCCAATGTATAGCACAAGTATTCTACTTGGTCACATAGACCTTATCATGATGGCTTCACACTTCACACACTCTACTCTACTCTACTTAATCAACTATGAGCCACACTTCAGCAATCACAAATGACTGCCTATAAATATCTTTCCTCTAAATGATACAATCAGGCCGGCTTGTTAGAACCACCTTAGAATCATATTAGAGAAACCATAATACTCTCCAATAAACATCATGTTGGCTCTACTATGGGTGCAACACAAGCTAGGACCTATCCACATAAGATAATTATAGACGCATGCTACACACTATCGACTCCACCAAAACAACTATAACTTTCTCCTTAAGCTGAATTAACTCATGCACTCTTAATCAAACATCAACAACTTGTTAGAAAGTAAAGTCCACCAAGCTAACTAAGAGCAGGGGAGTGAATCAGTTATCAGATAATTATAACCTTTATCAACTTCAACAACATTTAATCGTGTAAGAAATGTAATTACCAACCAAAGAAAGATATTCATACACAATGACACAATAACACAAGATATGCTAAGTAGGGAACCTCTTGATGAAAGAGTAAACCCTGGTGGGAATGATGCCCACAAAAGATGCACTAATATTAATATTCCTTGTGAAAGGATGGACTCTGTTAGGAGTCTTATGAAATACATTCAGTACACATGAATTCTTGTTAGGAGATTTTGAATCCCTGTTAAAAGATTCTAACCCTGTTAAGAGTTATGGAAGATAGAAGGACCCACTGCCCAAACAACTTTAGGTTAAGATCACTGAACACACTGTCCAAATGACCTTAATATTATTTAGCAGAATAATATGAAATATGTTACATCCTCACTGTGCCAAAATGCACTCACTGCTACACCAGATCTCAATTCCAAATCTCTGTACTTCGCATGTCTTCCTTCACAATTTCACTTTCACAACTTCATTAGCTCCTTTCTTCACTTCATGCTTACATTCGCATTCAACCATACCATGCTCACACTTATTTCACATTACTACTACATAAAATAAGGAAAAAAATTCATTCCTTTATACCACACTCAAATAATTACAAATGAGTCGGCATCCAATTACAAAATGAAAGATTCCACACGCTACATCAAAATTACACAAAACTGTCAGCTTCCAAATGCAATAACTCTCTACTCGAGTGACCTCAAAGTTTGTGCTATGAACCACATCACTATCAATGTGTCTCAAACTTCCCTTTAACTACACAAAACTAGATTCCATCCTGATTAGGAGATATCATCCAATTTCTACAAACCGCTACTCAGGAACACTACCTGAATACTGCTTCCACCAAAATGCTTATAACTATTTCTGTACATGTCGTACTAACTTTCACTCTTAACCATAGACATATAACATATCAAAGAATATAACCTCAACATCACATATCACCAACTATAATATAACATGTGCGCTAAACAAAACACTATCTGCTTCTCTGCTAGACTCCAGAAGATCACTGTGTTGACATTAATGACAATCATAGTCATGAATGCAACAACTACTGCTATAGAATTACTACCAAGAATTCATTCCTAACAATCTCCCCCATTGGCATTGATGGCAACATAGATGAAAAACATCTAATGTTCCAAAAATCCAATATTGCAACACGTCTGCTCTGAAAATGCTTCAAGTCTTCTTCATCAATCAAATCTTGCTTCATTTTCCTATTCAGTTCTCTTAGATAGATGGTACAAATGGTTTTTCATGTACACTTCTCCCCCATTGACATCAATGATAGAAATCTCATCACTATGTCAACAACAACTCAATCTCAAAAGACACTATTTAGAAAATACATTCTCAAGAGTCCTCATGACTTAGCTCAGATACACATACTCCCCCATAGAGGAAGTACCAACATCTAGTCCAAAAGAAAAATAGGGCTCATATACCACTGGACGGATGCAACCAACTACATCATTACTCAAAAGTAGGTTGGGTTATAACCCCAAGCATACCTCTCAGATACTCAAATGTATCCTTAGGCAAAGGCTTTGTAAATATGTCTGCTATCTGTTCCTTTGTGCTTATGTACTCTAGTCTGAATTCTTTCTCAGCAACTTTCTCTCTTACAACATGATACTTGATCTCTATATGCTTTGTCTTAGAATGTAATACATGATTCTTAGACATAATGACTGTGCCGGTGTTGTCACAATGTATGACAATAGGCTCAACAAACTTTATTCCAATATCCTTCAGCATCTGCTTCATCCAAATTATCTGGTTACAATTGTTTGTTGCTGCTACATATTCTACTTTTGCTGTACTCTGTGAAATACAATTATACTTCTTGCTTAGCTAAGAAACTAATCTTCCTCCAAGAAAAAAGGCTCCACCACTGGTGCTTTTCTTGTCATCAACACTACCTCCCCAATCAGCATCTGTATATGCACATAAGGTAAAATCATCAGATTTTTCATACCACAATCCATATTCCATTGTGCCTCTTAAATATCTTAGTATCCTCTTTACTGCTGCATAATGTGACTCTCTAGGTTCAGCTTGAAATCTTGCCACCATTCCAAATGAATGTGCTATATCTGATCTAGTGTGTGTTAAGTACTACAATCCTCCAATCATGGATCTATATTTCTTCTGCTCAACTGTCGGTGTTTCATCTTTGCTAGATAGTTTGTGTCCTGTAACCATACGTGTTCCAACTGGTTTATAGTTCTCCATTCCAAATCTTTTCAAAAAATCATTCAAGTACTTTGTCGGACTTACAAAGATACCATCATTATTTTGTGTTATCTACAATCCCAAAAAGTATTTCATCTCACCAACCATGCTCATTTCAAATTCAGTCTTCATCTCATCAATAAATTTGTTACTAGCTTCATCTTCTCCTCCAAAAATAATGTCATCAACAAAAATAACTATAACTAACAAACCATTTTCAATTTCTTTTGTGTACAAATTGCTATCAGTTGTTCCTTTAGCAAATCCCAATTTTAACAAATACTTATCCACTCTAGCATACCAAGTTCTAGGTGCTTGCTTTAGTCCATATAGTGCTTTCTTCAGTTTACATACCATATCTCCTTCTTGAGTCAAAGGAAAACCTTTAGGCTACTCAATGTAGACTTCTTCTAATTCACCATTCAGAAATGCGGACTTCACATCCATCTAATACACTTTGAATTTCTTAAAAGCTGCATAAGACAAACACATTCTTACTACTTCAAGTCTTGCTACTGGTGCAAAAGTCTCTTCATAGTCAATTCCTTCT
Organism: Chamaecyparis obtusa; assembly: GCA_027943335.1. Lineage (NCBI taxonomy): Eukaryota > Viridiplantae > Streptophyta > Pinopsida > Cupressales > Cupressaceae > Chamaecyparis > Chamaecyparis obtusa. The sequence continues at coordinate 142,318 of BSBK01009154.1, forward strand.
TGCTGCAAGTATCCCTTGCATACCAATCTTGCTTTTTTTCTTACTACTTCTCCTTGTTCATTCATCTTGTTTCTGGATACCCATTTAGTTCCAATCACATTCTTATCTTTAGGTCTAGGGACCAATTCCCATGTCTTGTTCTTTTCAATTTGATCTAGTTATTCTCTCAAAGCATTAATCCAATGTTCATCTTCACAAGCTTCACTAGTAGATTTAGGTTCAACTTGAGAAATCAAACATAAATGTACCTTATTTCTAGTCATAAATCCTTTGTCCAAACTTCCAATAACTTGTTCAACAGGATGATGTCTAGATAGATACTTGTTCAGTGTCATAGTCACAGATCTTGCTTCAACTGTAGATTCCTCTCTAGTTTCTTCTGCAGGACTCTCATTCAATAATTCACTTTCAGTCTCATAGAATAATTCAGTAGATTCAATGTTGGGGTGAGGATGAGCTTCTTCATCAGATTCATAATCAAGCATTCTTTCCTGAATTTTAAACTTCTCATCAACTTTAACATTTGTGCTTTCCAGAATAGTTTTAGTTCTCTTATTGTAACATCTATATGCTTTGCTCTTCAAAGAATATCCAAGAAAAATGCCTTCATTACTTCTAGGATCAAACTTTCCAATATCATCATCTCTCTTTATATAACATTTGCTTCCAAAAATTCTAAAATACTTAACTGAGGGTGCATGTCCAAACCATAATTCATAAGGTGTCTTGTCTGTGTCTACTTTGATTTGTACTCTGTTCATTGTATATATTGTTGTATTCACTGCTTCTCTCCAAATTGTCTTCACCAAATCATTCTCAAATAACATAGCTCTTGCTACTTCAGTCACTATCCTATTTCTTCTTTCTGCAATACCATTTTGTTTAGGTGTTCTAGGGGCTGAAAATTATCTCTTAATACCATTCACTTCACAAAAAGTGTTAAACTCTCTAGAAGTAAATTCACCACCTCTATTAGATCTCAAACATTTAATCTTCATTCCAAATTCATTCTCAACTTTATTCTTAATGATCTTAAACTTATCAAATGCTTCATATTTTTCTTTCAGAAATGCAATCCACATCATTCTTGTAAAATCATCAACAAGAATCATAAAATACCTTTCTCCATAGAATCCTCTAGTCCTGGTAGGACCACTCAAGTCTATATGAACAATCTCCAACTTCTCTGCCGATGTGAACTTCTTACTAGGAAATGAACTTCTCTTCTACTTAGCCATCACACATTCTTTGCAAATCATGTTAGTAGGCTTCATAATTTTAAGCAAATCCATTACCGCAAGTGTAGTACTCACTTTCACAATGTTATCAAAGTTTATATGACAAAACCTTCTATGCCATAGCCAACTGTCATCAATTTTAGTAATCAAACATGTTATCTTAGTGGGATTCAACTGAAATACATTACCTCTGGTTCTAGATCTAGTTCCAATCAAATTTCCATCTTTATCCTTTATCACACAAGTTTTCTCAGTAAACCAAACTTGATATCCCTTATCACCTAACTATCCAACACTCAAAAGATTATGTTTCAATCTATCAACAAAGTAAACATCATCAGTATTAGTCTTTCCATCAAGAGTAATATATCCTATACCTTTAATCAAACAAGGTGCATTGTTACCAACGCTCACAACTCCTCCATCATAATTGTTAAAATTTATGAACTTCTTCATGTCACCAGTCATATGATGTGAACAACCACTATCTATAATCCAATTAGATTTATTTTCAACTTGGGAAACTAATGCTTTTTCTTCCTTAACATCAGATTTATAATTTTCTTCTTTAATTGCTACAAATCCTATTTCATCATTATTCTCGGTATCACTTTCACTCAAAGTTCTTTCTATACTAGCTTCAAGATCTTCATCATTAGCATAATAACATTCCTTAGATATTCTAGGCTTGAAATTATTTCTATATTTCTTAACTCTCTTAGGACACTTAGATGCAAAATGATGATATTCTTGACAAGTCCAACATTTAAAATTTTTCTTACCGTCTAGTTCTCTTTTCACAAACAAGGCAATACCTGTCATGCCCCTGATGGATTCAGACTTTATCATTTAAATTATGCTTTGGTTAGATTTTCATGTTGATTACTTCTGTTATGAGGACAATTATGCTGTTAAAACTTAAGGTTTAAATTCTGGTTTTTCTATGATAAACTGGTTCAGAATGTTAGTACCATGATTTCTGATATTTTTGATTATGTTGTAGCATTATCTGAAGAATCTGTAATTTTTGTGTGTTTCAGAGACATAATCTGATTCTAGGATGATTCTGTCAATTCTGTTTGTTTATTAGTCTTTGTTGTTATTTGACCTATTTAAACCAGTTAACATAGACATATATAAGTATGAACCTGGTTACGATGATGTTGCTAGTAATTTTCTTTGATACGTTTACTGAGACAATTAGTGGGTTATATGCTCTGTTTATTTTTTTAATTAGCATAAAATTGTTTGTATAAATAAATGTGTATACCTTATTTAAATTATATATATATTCTTATTTTTCTTTACGAGTTAGTAATGTATCGATAAGAGAATTAGTTGTTAGTATGTTCTAATTATTTTAGGTAGTAAAAATTAAAATCATTGATTATTTGATTAATGACTTAAATTTTTCATTGAGTTAGTATATATTTCATATTTCATAATTGTTAGCATATCTTTTATGAATGGTAATTGCTATATTAGTAATCCTATGTTCATTGAAATTCGTCATGTCGATTCTAGTGGGTTGATAGATAACATTTTCACATTTGGTTGAAGATGTCTTATGGGGTTTGGTGTTAAACCTAAAACCCATAGTATTGCTAAGTTTTTGGTTTTTTGTGCCACGGCATTGGTAGTGTTTGGTTCACAGGGTAGTGGGAAGTTAATGCATTACAGTCATCAAGAGTTGTGAGGGGTACGTGATGGACATTTGGCATGCTTTGGGTTTTGTTTAAAAGTTTAGGATAAGCTCGAATTAATGAGCTATTTTTTTGAGTTTGAGTTTGCATCTACAGAACCGCCATTCTTTTCCTTTGTTAATGGGAACTTTTGTCTAAGTTGTTCATGCTGCATTCGTAAATCTCTGCGAGTATTTTGGGGTGGTTAGTAATGATGGAGTGTTCAAACCTCTTACCATTCGATAAGATGGGAGATGAACGAGAAGGTTACTCACGGAAAATTGGAAACACGGCTTTGCAAGATAATTTCTCAGCTTGGCAATGTTGTTTGGAAGTGTTCTCTGGCATCTGGGTTGAGGGGTTTGGTGGTCGTCTCGAGTTTCTGCCTTCATTGTTCAAGTAGGGGGCCTTTCTATCCTTTATTCTCTTTCTATTCTACAATGTTTTGGTAGTTAGAAATAATGTGTTTATGGGCGTTGATATGCATTTAGTACCTTCAAATAGTAAAGAATGGAGAGGGTGTCGTTTTGTATGTCTCTGTTGAAAATCCTAAAGAAATAAAGAGGGTATTTGATTTGTGCATCATTCTGTTTGAAATGGTATAATGGAAATATTAGTTAAGTATGTTATTTAACTCTGTTAATAAGAGTTTGGATTTACGGACATTGTGTTTTGAAACCGTGTCTATGTTGCAAGTTTTCTGTATACGAGGAGATTGGTTTTTCAATATTGTACTGTCACCATGTTTATGAGTTGTTTGTGAAATAGGGTTTACTTAATTCCTTTTCCCTTTTACTATCAAGCTCTGTATATACCTTGTCATATGATTTTTATCATGAATATGGTTGTTAAATATCATGTCGATTCCTCAAAACTGTAGTTAGTTTAGTGGATATTGAGTTGTGCTTTAGTGTATCTCTATTTTAGGAAATTCTTGGAGTTATACTTGTTTATTTTCGACCAGATCTCTATTAAGAACCTAGTCCGTATAGTAGAGGTCGACAGGTGAATCTGTGTTCTTCTCAGTTTTTGCTGTTATATTTCTCGAAGCTATGCCATTGTTTGAGAAAAGTTAGTCCACGAATGTGGTATGAGAAGTCGTAGATTCTTTAAGTTTTTTGGTCTTGTGTTAGATGTACTTTATGTTCTTCATAGTGATCTCAGTAACGTATGTAAGTATATAGAGGTATTGGTCATGTTATATGTGTTTATTTTATTGTCATTTTAGATTAGTTATCGAGCTGTATGTTTAAGATGTGGATATAATATTAAGGTCTTGTATAATGTACTTAGTCTGTCAGATAATGGATATCAATTTTAAATTTTGATCATTATTATTTGTGGATAGGTTTAGCGGTAAATTAAGGTTATTCTTTTAAAATATTAGGTATATTCCGGATGAAAACAGTGTTATTTTAAATTACTGTTGTGGAATGAATCTGGCACTCTACAATGTTTATTCACAGTTGTAGATGGATTTATTTCTGTTAAGATTATAGTATAAGAAATCATATTGGTCATGAGGGTTTTGTGTGAGTGTGAAGTAAGGTTCAGAGTTGTAATTATCGTAAGTTCTTATTACAAGTACATTATAAATGTAAAACATAGTTTGAATGTCTGTTTATGTTGAATCTGTGGTGTTCATGTGTTATTTTGGTAAGATAGCATTATTGCAAAGTTTTATCATCTACTTTTAGTATGATCTTTCTTTGAGATGAGTGTGTGTATTAAAAATAGGTTAATGCTATCGGAAGTTGAGAAAGTTTTTTTAAGTAGATCCAAAAGGTCATTATGGTCTCAGCTATTAGTTGTCAGTTGTGTAATTTTTGTTATCTTTTAGAATGGTAGTGTGTATGTAAATTCATTTCGACAGTAGGTTGTGATCATTATGAGGTTTTAATATCTGATAGATAATATTGGTCTTTTCGAATAGTTGCCAGTAGTTATGAAACAGACATAGTGTTGTGGCTAGTCTCTTGACTGTAATAAAGGATAAGATATGATTTTATTTGGAATATGATGTTAGAAAATTGGAAGTAGAAAACTTGATGTCAGATAATTTATTACTAAATTATGTATCTTTTTCTGTCATTTTATGAATAATTACTAGATGAAATATTTTATGATTAAGAACAGACTATTATATGTTTTATGTTATAGATTAGATAGTGGTTTTCCTAATCATTCTGAAATGTTATGAGCACGTTTATATGGTTGTATGCATGATGAATTACATATGTGTATATAGTGGTATATACCGATATGTACGTCATCATGTACATATAAGTATGTGCTTACATATATAACAGTGTAGAATGTAAAGTAAATCTTATCATATACTGTTATGGAAACAAAACTGTAAACTCATTTGATTGAATCAATTGTATTATGTTTCTTATTTTCGAGAAGTTACGTTTTGATTTTATGATTATAGTTTTTAATGTGTAATTCATTTCATTATGTTGCTATAAGAGGAATGGTTGAATCAATGTAAGAATGTTTTCAAATGGAATTTTGAGGATGGTTTTGAATCAGTCAAGTATGGATTGATTGAAACATGATTCTTAAATTGGCATTCTGATTAAGGTTTTGATATATTATTGATGAAATGGGAATAACTGTTAAATGAGTTAGAATTCTGAAGTTCTTTTCATTCAATAGCAGTTAGAACATGTGTTTGTAGATTATGCAAGTGTGATCCTTTAGATTGGGTGGCTGTCATAAATCAAGTAACTTGTGGTGATAGAATTTATTTTGTCGGATGCCCTTCGAAATTAGTCTAGATCCTTATGGGAAAGTTTATGACAGTTGATTAATCAAGTGGTAACATTTAAAATTCATGGGTTGGGTTTCAATTTAAAAAGACTAAAATTTTATGGTTTCACCTGACATAGAGAGTTGCTACGAGATGTAGAATTCTTATGTTGACACCCATGAACTACTGGATCATTACCTTGTCATATTCTATGTGAGTTTATTTCTGTTTTAGAAAAAAATTAGCATTGGCTATTATCTTTAAATGTATGTTTACTTATCTGTATGTTAATGTTGGTTATTTGGATATCATGTATGTAAGGCTAACTTAAACTTGCAGATGTGTGGAAGTTTTCGTAATCTTGATTCTGTGTCTGAGCCCTATCTGTTGTTGGTGTTTGTGTTTATATTTGTTGTTTCAGGAATCTAGATGGATAAGATTATGAACCTGGGCCAATGGTTGGCAGCAGTAAAAATTTATGGAAAACAAATTATGGCTGTACTCTTGATTATTAGAGCAGTCTGTAGTTTGTATAGGAAAGCTTAAACAGAATTCCTATTTTCGTAAATAAAGTATTTCAATCAAGAATATTGAAGTTACTCATTTGTAATCTGAAATTATGTATGGACAACTTTGCAATTCAGTTTGTAAACTTATATGTTCAGTTTTGTGGAAGTTAAATAAAAAAAAATATTTCTCTATGTGGATGTATGTTATTTGATTGGTTTTATTTGGTTTCATCACCTAGTTTTGGGTGGTGTTACATTTGGTATCAGAGCCAGGTTTAAACACTCAGGGCTTGAGGGTTTTTAAAAGGGTTTTATCATTATGCTTCTGTTAGTGATTTTATTGAACTTTTCTATAGGATTTCAAGCATGCCTCCTGTTACACGAGGAGCACAAAGACGTGGTGACCCAGTTGATGCTGATTTAGGCAGAGGTGGGGGTGGACGACATGGTCATGATCGTGGCTGAGGTAGAGGATGAGGTCGCTAAGGAATATATGGTGATGAGCAAGTTGATCCTTTAATAGGAATGGATCAGGAAGATCGAGAGGTACCTCAGATTGAAGTTCTCCAACGGATTCTTAATAGGTTGGATAACATTGAAGCTAGGAACAATGTTCCAGATGGTGTAGTAGATGCTCAGGTTATACGAGTCCCAGCGGCAAAGGATCCTGTTATAAGGACTCAGTTGAAACATCTCTCTAAGATCAAAGGACCATATTTTAATGGTATAGAAGGAGGTACTGAGGCTGAAGCATGGCTTCTAAACATCGAAAGATGTTTTATACTTCATGAGTATCATAGTAATGTAAAGGTGCGATGGACCGCTATGCAGTTAAGATCTTTTGCTTCCATATGGTGGAATATGGAATTAGAACAACTTGGGATTCCTATCTCTCAGGTTACATGGGAATTATTTCTGGAAAGGTTCTGGGAGAGGTTCATGTCTTATTATTGGCAACAAACCAAATCCGAGGAATTCTTCAGTATTACTCAAGGTAATTCCACAGTGGAAATGTATGAGAGAAGATTTTTCCAGTTGAAGAAATATTCTGGATGGGTGGAGAATGATAAGCCCTTGGTACAACATTTTATTAGGGGTCTGAACCCTAGGATTGGGGAGGAGGTGAGAACTTTCAAACCCAAGACAGTGAAAGAAGCGGCTGATCAAGCTAAACTTGCAGAAATGAAGACAGGTTATTCAGTTAAGAGCTCTGGAAATCCTCCTATTCAAAATAGTGGGAAGAATTCAAGACCTTATCAGGGAAATTTCAAGGCAGCTACCACTGGACCTACCGGTAATTTTCAAAAGAGGAAGTTTGATAAGTTTTCAAAATCAAACAAAAGTTTCAAGGTTCTTGAGCAACCGAAGTCCCAGAAACCAACTCAGAGTGTACAACAGAGTGTAGTCTCGCCTCCAGCGAACTCAACTCAGGATAAGAGTACCAAGAGAGGAGCAGAGTGTTGGCATTGTGGTCAGTTGGGTCACTTACAGTGGAATTGTCCTCTTCGAGGCAATAACCAGGGCAGGTCCAAGGGTACAGGTTCTGAGGCTACTGTTGGTGATTCGGGAAGGAACCACCGTATCTTTGCTACTGTGGATCAGAAATAGGTAGGTCATCAGAACACTGTGGTTGAAGCTAGAGGTAATTATCAAGGTAAGAAGATCTCTATCTTATTTGACTCAGGTGCTACAGATTCCTTTATTTCTTTCAATTTGGTTAAGCAATGTGGAATTCCTGTGAATAAAGTTGAATTGGCATGGCAAGTTGAGTTAGCATCAGGGTCTAAGATAGAATTGGGATTGATAGCTTTGGATTGCAAGATTCAATTTAAGGCTTTCACTACTTCAGTTGGCCTTAGGGTGATTCCTCTAGGATCTTATGATATCATTTTGGGAATGGATTGGTTAACTCAGCACCAAGCTATCATTGATTGTAAAGAAAAGATTATTAATTGCATTGATGATAGTGGAATGGCCAAGTTTATTGCAGGTATTAAGAGGCCTATTTCGGTCAGGACTATCTCTGCCAAGCAACTTCAGAGATGTTTGCGCAAGGGATGTCTTATGTATGCTATTTCTATCAATGACTTCGATGATTCTGTTGCTTTAAACACCAGTTTAGATCATCCAGTATTGAAAGAGTTTTCAGATATCTTCGTTTCAGAGATTCCAAGGTTACCACCTATTAGAGAAGTGGATTTTAGGATTGATCTCTTGCCAGGAACTGAACCTATATCTAAAACTCCCTATCGCATGGCTGCTCAAGAGTTGGTGGAACTTAAAGGGAAACTTGAGGAATTGCTTGAGAAAGGGCTTATAAGGCCTAGTGTTTCACCTTGGGGAGCACCTGTGATCTTCATCAAGAAGAAGGATGGATCTTTGAGGCTTTGTATCGACTATAGACAGCTGAAAAAAGTCACCATCAAAAATAGATATCCTTTGCCTCGCATTGATGATTTGTTTGACCAAGTGAAGGGTGCCAAGATATTTTCCAAGATTGATCTCAAATCTGGATACCATCAATTGAGGATTCGAGAAGCTGATATTCACAAAATAGCTTTCCGCATGAGATATGGGCATTATGAATTCACGGTGGTGCCATTTGGGTTGACTAATGCACCATCAGTTTTCATGAGTCTTATGCAAGGGGTTTTCAGAGCATTTTTGGATAAGTTTGTGGTAGTATTCCTTGATGATATTTTGATATATTCTAACTCCATGGCAGAGCATGAGCAGCATCTAAGGCAAGTTTTAGAATGTCTCCGAAAGAACAAGCTGTATGCTAATCCTGAAAAATGTGAATTTTTCAAGAATGAGATTAGTTATCTGGGTCACATTATTGCGGGAGATGGCATTGCTGTGGATCCAGCTAAGATCAGGGCTATTGTAGAATGGCCAACTCCTTCCAATGTTTCGGAGGTGTGAAGTTTCATGGGACTGGCTAGCTATTATAGGAGGTTTTTGGCTAATTTTTCAAAAATAGCACACCCCATTACATCTCTCTAGAGAAAGGATAAGAAATTTATCTGGTCAGAACAGTGTGAAATGGCATTTCAGCACCTTAAGGAACGGTTGACCAGTGCACCGATACTAGCAGTACCCGATCCTTCCAAGGAATTTGTTATTTGTACCGATGCCTCTTTGGAAGGATTAGGAGCTATTTTGATGTAGGATGGCAGAGTCATAGCATATGAGTCTAGGAAATTGAAGGATCATGAGATAAATTATCCGACTCATGACTTGGAGCTTGTTGCGGTTATGCATGCTTTGACTAAATGGCAGCATTTTCTCTTAGGTCAACATTTTGAGTTGCATATTGATCATAGAAGTCTACAGTATTTATTCACACAGCCCAATCTTAATGCACGACAACATAGATGGATGGAGTTTTTATGTGAATATGACTTCGAGATGAAGTATGTCCAAGGTAAAGAAAACAAAGTAGCGGATGCTCTTAGCAGAAGACGTCATGAAATCGCTTCTTTGGTTCTTTCTATTGACTTAAAAGATAGGATACTCTGGAATTTAGTTGCAGATCCCTGGTATTTGGATGTTAAAGCAGTGCTGGATAGTGGTAGTGTTTTGGAAGGTAGATTTGAAGGTTACTCATTTGGCTTGGATGGACTGCTGAATTATCGAGGTAGCGTCTATGTGCCTGAAGTTGGGGAACTTCGGAACCTAGTTATGAGTGAAGCTCATAAAGCACCTTATTCTGCACATCCTGGTGTGAAGAAAATGCATGCTGATCTTAGGCAACATTATTATTGGCCAGGTATGAAGAGGGATATTGCTGATTTTGTAGCTAGGTGTTTGGAGTGTCAGAGAGTGAAAGCTGAGCATCAGCATCCAGCTGGTTTACTTCAATCTCACAGCGTGCCTGAATGGAAATGGGATACCATATCCATAGATTTCATAGTGGGTTTACCATTTTCAGCTAGGCGACATGGTGCCATTATGGTTGTTGTTGACCAGTTAACCAAAGTTGCCCATTTTATCCCTATCAGATCCACCTATAATGCAGCATCTGTGGCACGAATTTATATGGAACAGATTGTCAAGTTGCATGGGTTACCTAAAAAGATTATTTCTGACAGAGATCCAGTTTTTACTTCTTCCTTATGGAGGTCTCTTCAGCGAGAATTAGGTACTCAGTTGAACTTTAGTTCAACATATCATCCTAAAACAGATGGACAAACCGAGCGTGTCAATCAGATTTTGGAGGACATGCTTAGGATGTATGTGATGGATAGGCAAAATAAATGGGAGGAATTTTTGCACCTAGTTGAATTTGCTTACAATAATGGGTATCACAGTTCCATAGGTATGGCACCTTTTCAGGCATTGTATGGTAGACCCTGTAGGACACCTTTGAGCTGGGATAATCTGGAAGACAGAATTCTTCTAGGGCCCGAGATGCTTCAGGATTTGGAATAGCAAGTTAAACGCATTAGGGAACATCTTACTACCGCTCAGGACAGACATAAGAAGTACGCAGATCTGCATAGAATTGAACGTCATTTTGAGGTTGGGGATAAGGTTTTTCTTCGAGTTAGACCTCAAAAAATCCCTATTAGGTACGGTAAAGGATCCAAATTGTCTCCTAGGTTTGTGGGACCATTTGAGATTTTGGAGCGCGTGGGTCCAGTTGCTTACAGACTTACTTTGCCTCCCAGCCTTTCACGTATTCATGATGTTTTCCATGTATCTGTGTTGAGAAAGTATATTCCTGACATTGCTCACGTTCTGAATTGGAACAATATACAGGTGGTAGATGGTCAATGGATGCTAGAACCAGTGCAGATAATCCAGCAAAGAGAGCTAAACCTCAGAGGACGCAGAATAGAGCAGGTAAAAGTATTGTGGGATCTTGATGATGAATCATCTACAACTTGGGAAGATGCAGGAGCTATGAAGATATCTCATCCCCATTTGTTTTCAGGCTTCCAGGAGTAAGCCTAGGCTGGTGGGGGAGGGTGTCATGCCCCTGATGGATTCAGACTTTATCATTTAAATTATGCTTTGGTTAGATTTTCATGTTGATTACTTCTGTTATGAGGATAATTATGCTGTTAAAACTTAAGGTTTAAATTTTGGTTTTTCTATGATAAACTGGTTCAGAATGTTAGTACCATGATTTCTGATATTTTTGATTATGTTGTAGCATTATCTGAAGAATCTATAATTTCTGTGTGTTTCAGAAACATAATCTGATTCTAGGATGATTCTGTCAATTCTGTTTGTTTATTAGTCTTTGTTGTTATTTGACCTATTTAAACCAGTTAACATAGACATATATAAGTATGAACCTGGTTACGATGATGTTGCTAGTAATTTTCTTTGATACATTTACTGAGACAATTAGTCGGTTATATGCTCTGTTTATTTTTTTAATTAGCATAAAATTGTTTGTATAAATAAATGTGTATACCTTATTTAAATTATATATATTCTTATTTTTCTTTACGAGTTAGTAATGTATCGATAAGAGAATTAGTTGTTAGTATGTTCTAATTATTTTAGGTAGTAAAAATTAAAATCATTGATTATTTGATTAATGACTTAAATTTTTCATTGAGTTAGTATATATTTCATATTTCATAATTGTTAGCATATCTTTTATGAATGGTAATTGCTATGTTAGTAATCCTATGTTCATTGAAATTCGTCATGTTGATTCTAGTGGGTTGATAGATAACATTTTCACATTTGGTTGAAGATGTCTTATGGGGTTTGGTGTTAAACCTAAAACCCATAGTATTGCTAAGTTTTTGGTTTTTTGTGCCACGGCATTGGTAGTGTTTGGTTCACAAGGTAGTGGGAAGTTAATGCATTGCAGTCATCGAGAGTTGTGAGGGGTACGTGATGGACATTTGGCATGCTTTGGGTTTTGTTTAAAAGTTTAGGATAAGCTTGAATTAATGAGCTATTTTTTTGAGTTTGAGTTTGCATCTGCAGAACCGCCATTCTTTTCCTTTGTTAATGGGAACTTTTGTCTAAGTTGTTCATGCTGCATTCGTAAATCTCTGCGAATATTTTGGGGTGGTTAGTAATGATGGAGTGTTCAAAAGTCTTACCATTCGATAAGATGGGAGATGAACGAGAAGTTTACTCACGGCAAATTGGAAACACGGCTTTGCAAGATAATTTCTCAGCTTGGCAACATTATTTGGAAGTGTTCTCTGGCATCTGGGTTGAGGGGTTTGGTGGTCATCTCGAGTTTCTGCCTTCATTGTTCAAGTAGGGGGCCTTTCTATCCTTTATTCTCTTTCTATTCTATAATGTTTTGGTAGTTAGAAATAATGTGTTTATGGGCATTGATATGCATTTAGTACCTTCAAATAGTAAAGAATGGAGAGGGTGTTGTTTTGTATGTCTCTGTTGAAAATCTTAAAGAAATAAAGAGGGTATTTGATTTGTGCATCATTCTGTTTGAAATGGTATAATGGAAATATTAGTTAAGTATGTTATTTAACTCTGTTAATAAGAGTTCGGATTTACGGACATTGTGTTTTGAAACCGTGTCTATGTTGCAAGTTTTCTGTATACGAGGAGATTGGTGTTTCAATATTGTACTGTCACCATGTTTATGAGTTGTTTGTGAAATAGGGTTTACTTAATTCCTTTTCCCTTTTACTATCAAGCTCTGTATATACCTTGTCATATGATTTTTATCATGGATATGTCGATTCCTCAAAACTGTAGTTAGTTTAGTGGATATTGAGTTGTGCTTTAGTGTATCTCTGTTTTAGGAAATTCTTGGAGTTATACTTGTTTATTTTCGACCAGATCTCTATTAAGAACCTAGTCCATATAGTAGAGGTTGACAGGTCAATCTGTGTTCTTCTCAATTTTTGTTGTTATATTTCTCGAAGCTACGCCATTGTTTGAGAAAAGTTAGTCCACGAATGTGGTATGAGAAGTCATAGATTCTTTAAGTTTTCTGGTCTTTTGTTAGATGTACTTTATGTTCTTCATAGTGATCTCAGTAACGTATGTAAGTATACAGAGGTATTGGTCATGTTATATGTGTTTATTTTATTATCGTTTTAGATTAGTTATCGAGCTGTATGTTTAAGATGTGGATATAATATTAAGGTCTTGTATAATGTACTTAGTCTGTCAGATAATGGATATCAATTTTTAAATTTCGATCATTATTATTTATGGATAGGTTTAGCGGTAAATTAAGGGTATTTGGTTGTTAATCCTTAGAGATTATTCTTTTAAAATATTAGGTATATTCCGGATGAAAATAGTGTTATTTTAAATTACTGTTGTGGAATGAATCTGGCACTGTACAATGTTTATTCATAGTTGTAGATGGATTTATTTCTGTTAAGATTATAGTGTAAGAAATCATATTGGTCGTGAGGGTTTTGTGTGAGTGTGAAGTAAGGTTCAGAGTTGTAATTATCGTAAGTTCTTATTACAAGTACATTATAAATGTAAAACATAGTTTGAATGTCTGTTTATGTCGAATCTATGGTGTTCATGTGTTATTTTGGTAAGATAGCATTATTGCAAAGTTTTATCATCTAATTTTAGTATGATCTTGCTTTGAGATGAGTGTGTGTATTAAAAATAGGTTAATGCTATCAGAAGTTGAGAAAGTTTTTTTAAGTAGATCCAAAAGGTCATTATGGTCTCAGCTATTAGTTGTCAGTTGTGTAATTTTTGTTATCTTTTAGAATGGTAGTGTGTATGTAAATTCATTTCGACAGTAGGTTGTGATCATTATGAGGTTTTAATATCTGATAGATAATATTGGTCTTTTCGAATAGTTGCCAGTAGTTATGAAACAGACATAGTGTTGTGGCTAGTCTCTTGACTGTAATAAAGGATAAGATATGATTTTATTTGGAATATGATGTTAGAAAATTGGAAGTAGAAAACTTGATGTCAGATAATTTATTACTAAATTATGTATCTTTTTCTATCATTTTATGAATAGTTACTAGATGAAATATTTTATGATTAAGAATAGACTGTTATATGTTTTATGTTATAGATTAGATAGTGGTTTTCCTAATCATTCTGAAATGTTATGAGCACATTTATATGGTTGTATGCATGATGAATTACATATGTGTATATAGTGGTATATACCGATATGTACGTCATCATGTACATATAAGTATGTGCTTACATATATAACAGTGCAGAATGTAAAGTAAATCTTATCATATACTGTTATGGAAACAAAACTGTAAACTCATTTGATTGAATCAATTGTATTATGTTTCTTATTTTCGAGAAGTTACGTTTTGATTTTATGATTATAGTTTTTAATGTGTAATTCATTTCATTATGTTGCTATAAGAGGAATGGTTGAATCAATGTAAGAATGTTTTCAAATGGAATTTTGAGGATGGTTTTGAATCAGTCAAGTATGGATTGATTGAAACATGATTCTTAAATTGGCATTCTGATTAAGGTTTCGATATGTTATTGATGAAATGGGAATAACTGTTAAATGAGTTAGAATTCTGAAGTTCTTTTCATTCAATAGCAGTTAGAACATGTGTTTGTAGATTATGCAAGTGTGATCCTTTAGATTGGGTGGCTGTCATAAATCGAGTAACTTGTGGTGATAGAATTTATTTTGTCGGATGCCCTTCGACATTAGTCTAGATCCTTATGGGAAAGTTTATGACAGTTGATTAATCAAGTGGTAACATTTAAAATTCATGGGTTGGGATTCAATTTAAAAAGACTAAAATTTTATGGTTTCACCTGACATAGAGAGTTGCTAAGAGATGTAGAATTCTTATGTTGACACCCATGAACTACTGGATCATTACCTTGTCATATTCTATGCGAGTTTATTTCTATTTTAGAAAAAATTTAGCATTGGCTATTATCTTTAAATGTATGTTTACTTATTTGTATGTTAATGTTGGTTATTTGGATATCATGTATGTAAGGCTAACTTAAACTTGCAGATGTGTGGAAGTTTTCGTAATCTTGATTCTATGTCTGAGCCCTATCTGTTGTTGGTGTTTGTGTTTATATTTGTTGTTTCAGGAATCTAGATGGATAAGATTATGAACCTGGGCCAATGGTTGGCAGCAGTAAAAATTTATGGAAAATAAATTGTGGCTGTACTCTTGATTATTAGAGCAGTCTGTAGTTTGTATAGGAAAGCTTAAACAGAATTCCTATTTTCATAAATAAAGTATTTCAATCAAGAATATTGAAGTTACTCATTTGTAATCTGAAATTATGTATGGACAACTTTGCAATTCAGTTTGTAAACTTATATGTTCAGTTTTGTGGAAGTTAAATAAAAAAAAATATTTCTCTATGTGGATGTATGTTATTTGATTGGTTTTATTTGGTTTCATCACCTAGTTTTGGGTGGTGTTACAATACCTTCTTCAATCTTCTTATCTTCTTCATTTCTAGATCTGTTGCTATTGGCATAATCTCCACTCACACTGGTACTTCTTGACAAAGTAGGATGAATACTAAGAGCACTAAATGCTATCTCCATTCTAGGTAAGTCTCCTGATAACCTCAAGTTCATCTCTGTTGCTTCCAATCTTCCAAGAAGAGTTTCTCTTGTAAAGTTCATAGTACAATTTATAACTTGTTCAATCATCTATGTTGTCTGCTTAAATACAGGAGTCAATGTCCTCAGAATTTTCCATATCACTTCATTCTCTATCTTTGATCCTCCACAAGATTTTATCCGTGCAACAATTTCTGACATTCTACCAATATAGCTTCTAACAGATTCATCTTCCATCATTCTAATATCTTCAAATGCACATATCCAATTATGTAATCTATCTCTCTTTGCATGTTCATCACCTTCAAAAGTGGAGTGTAAAGCTTTCCAAATTTCATTAGATTTTTTAAAACATTTTACCTGACTGTATTCATTCTTTGGAAGTGCTGTCAAAAGTGCTTCTCTTGCAAGTATGTTACACATGAATAGATCTACCTCATCTTTAGAACTTGTTTCAAGACTGTCTTCTTCAATTATAGTCGTATCATTCTTTGTAATCAACCAATAACCTGGTCCTAAACATAGTAGATGTGTCTTCATCTTTTCTTTCTAGATGTCAAAACTTACTCCATCAAATTTAGGGTTTTCTTTCCTGAAATTTTCCATGGATCTCCTTAAGCTGTTAAACTTTTCTTTCAAGGACCTGCCACTTTGATACCTATTGTTAGAAAGTAAAGTCCACCAAGATAACTGAGAGGGGAGAGGGGGTGAATTGATTATCAGATAATTATAACCTTTATCAACTTCAACAACATTTAACCATGTAAGCAATGTAATTACCAACCAAAGAAAGATATTCATACACAATGACATAATAACACAAGATATGTTGACTAGGGAAACTCTTGATGAAAGAGTAAACCCCAGTGGGAATGATACCCACAAAAGATGCACTAATATGAATATTCCTTGTGAAAGGATGGACTATGTTAAGAGTCTTATGAAATACATTCAGTACATATGAATCCCTGTTAGGAGATTTTGAATCCATGTTAAAAGATTCTAACCTTGTTAAAAGTTATGGAAGACAGAAGGACCCACTGCCCAAACAACTTCAAGGTAAGATCACTGAACACACTGTCCAAATGACCTTAATATTATTTAGCAGAATAATATGAAATATGTTACCTCCTCACTATGCCAAAATGCACTCACTGCTACACCAGATCTCAATTCCAGATCTCTGTACTTCACATGTCTTCCTTCACAAGTTCACTTTCACAACTTCATTAGCTCTTTTCTTCACTTCATGCTTACATTCGCATTCAACCATACCATGCTCACACTTCTTTCACATTACTACTACATACAATAAGGAAAAAAATTCATTCCTTTATACCACACTCAAATAATTACAAATGAGTCAGCATCCAATTACAAAATGAAAGATTCCACGTGCTACATCAAAATTACACAAAACTGTCAGCTTCCAAATGCAATAAATATCCACTCAAGTGACCTCAAAGTTTGTGATGTGAACCACATCACTATTAATGTGTCTCAAAATTTCCTTTAACTATGCAAAACCAGATTCCATCCTGATTAGGAGATATCATCCGATTTCCACAAATCACTACTGAGGAACACTGCCTAAATACCGCTTCCACCAAAATGCTTATAACTATTTCCGTACATGCCATACTAACTTGTTCTCTTAACCATAGACATATAAAATATCAAAGAATATAACCTCAACATCACATATCACCAACTAGAATATAACACGTGCACTACACAAAACACTGTCTGCTTCTCTGCTAGACTCTAGAAGATCACTTATGTTGACATCAATGACAATCATAGTCATGAATGCAACAAAAACTACTACAAAATTACTACCAAGCATTCAATCCTAACACAACTAATCTCTAAGATTAACTCCAAGGGTGAATACCCTCAAAATAGGTGCAACTCAAGAACCAATAAAATCTTTGTCGGCTCTCCTAAACAAACATAATAAACTACTACTGGTGAATAGCGTCTACATAACTTCACTTGCGTTCAACATCAGACTATCCATCCATAGATAAAACATCACAAACATGTCTACAACATATTTCAAGGGTGCATGGCCCCATGATAACTATATGGACAACCACACATATAACACTGCCTATTACTCTATCAGGAACACTGCTACTGCTATATAACTGTCTGTGCTAATAGTTAATCTTTGCACCCATGATATCATGCTGATACCATATCTATGCAACATATACTAAAGGCTTACTACATAAGACTTGCATGCATGCTACTTTCCATATGTTTTCATCAATGACAAACATACAGTTAGTATTGGCCTGCTGGAAAATCTCCAACGCCCTCATCCGCACACTCCCTCTGACAAGAACATTAGCAACATCAATACTAGGAATAACAACCCTGCCTCCTCATCTGTCACAACCTGACTTTCATCCTTGATGACCCCATCTCCTACCACCATCGACATCTCCACCATCATCATCTGACTTCTCCTTAATCCTAGGAACTGGCTCGACTAGATCTGTGAATCTGGGAAAAGGGTTTTGAATGGACCACTAAGCATAATCATTGATCATGTCGGTGTCAACAATATGATCTCTCATATCCCATGCAAGATGGGGTAGCTATAGTACCTCATCTTGCACTATGCTATAATAAATCTAAGGACCCCAGAGGGATCTCTCAACCTGTACCCAAGCATAAAGGGCTAGCCCCTGAGGCATCCCCTATATCTGGCCAAGCTAGCATAAACCTCTCAAAAAAAACAATCACTCTTTAATCAAGGGCATTTGTCCTATCATCCATCGAGGCATGCACATATATGGAAGCTCAGCTCCATCCTCTGACCATGGCTCACAACTGATGTATGGTCTCTAGACCACTTGTTTAATATCATCAATGATATGTCACCAATAATCTAACTTGCCCAAGTGGGCCCACACAACCATCCCCTTGTACATCCAGGCAAAAGGCCAACCTGCATCCTAATGATGAACTAAAATAGGACAAGTAATGATAATATGCTCCAAGGTCCATAACTAAAGTAAGACTACTCTAATAGAGAGAGTAGCCCTGCGATGATATACCACATCATGTAGCTCATGATACAACTGAGCTAGTACACAGGATCCCCAATTGAACTTGAGAGGATGTGCAATCATATCCTTGAGAATCCAGCCCCACCCAATGGCAAAACCATGACCTTGCTGATCAGGAACCAAAAAGCCACCAACAAGCACACCAAGAACAACATGAAGCATGGGGAAATAAGGAAACCGAGTCCACCAAATGCTCTAATCTCCAATAATGGGATCTACAAAGAGGTGTCTACATATAGTCTCATCATAGACCTAATCATAATATATAATCTCCCCATGCGTAGGGATGTGTAGCAACCGATACACATCCTTGGGAGTGATTGTCATCTCTCCCATTGGCAAGTGAAAATTATTATGGTCAGAGTTCCAACACTCTTTGATGGTAGTAAGAAGACCTTGATTCACGTAGAATCGAGGGAGAAAGAGAACAAAACATAACTTGTATCGGTCTATGACTCGGCACTCAAGTCTACTCAAATCATCAATCATATCAAAAGGTAAAGGATAAAGGCCTTGGACACCTAGCTTCTGAAGTTGTGCTTGCAAAAGTAAGTTTAAACACATTAGATATCAAAATCATCACATATTGGATCATCTTAAGTCAGTCAAACAATCAAACCTAATCAAACCATAATCAATTTTCATGATTCTATTTAGAGAAGATGGAAAATTTATCATTATCCATCATCTAAATCAAGATTGACCATCAAACATTCAATATAAAAATGACTCAAACTAACATCACATGACTCGCTATCAATAGGACTAAAAAACCTAAGCCAATCGATACATTGATGACAACAAACAGATCATAAAATTGCCTCAAAGGCTCACAAATTTGACCAAACAGTGTATAAGTGCTATATCAATACTTAAAAGCACTGAAATTTAAATACATCACTCAAAATCTCAAAAGCACAGCAAAAAGTATCATATGTGCTACAATAAAGTGTACGTACTGCAGAACTTAGTACACACTGCAAGAAACCCCTATACGCACTACTAAAAATCTTAAAAGCACAATCAAAAGTGAAAGCGCTGCAAAAAATGGTGAAAGCGAAACATGCCCTAGTTCTAGCATTTGCAAGTGCTACTAAAACATTTAAACATGCTACGGAAAACCACAGATGCACAGCAAGATATTTGTATGTGCTATTAAATTGTTTAAATGTGCTATTTCATTTTAAAAATGAAAAAATATAGTTTTTGATAGAAAAATCAAATTTTTTTCAAATTTAAATGATGAAATCAGATAAAAGAGGTTGTTGGGGTACATACCAGAGGTCCATGGCCTGGTGGATGCTAATATCGATGACCTCGCTTGAACCTATGCTCTCAAATCAGGATCACCATCACAAAATAGCTCAAAGGGGGTCAGAGTGAAAAATTCAAAAGAGAAGGTAAAAATGAATAGTAAAATGACCTTTTACCCCTTTATATAGCCCATTTTGATCAAAAAGCAACACAGTTTAGCAAAAAATGGTCAGGAACACAACTCAAACATCTATTCCACCAAATCATAGTCATTTATCATCATAGGTTCACAAATACTTTATTGGAAATGAAATTGAAATTTACTCATAATGAACTATTTTTCAAACGCTAATTGATCGAAAATGCAATATCCTTCACCAAGATCAAATTTCATTTCATTTCTGAGGGGGCATACACTCTGACAATCAGGACCAACATCATAATCATGGAATCAAGAGCATGACATCAGATCAAGGCTAAATCTTTCATCAAAATTTTTTTCGCTTATCAATCAAGTAGGGCATCAAACATCAAATCAAACATAATATTGGCAACCTATCATCAAAATGACCATCAAGGACTTCAAATCAATCAGAACTACATCAACTTTATCATCAAATCTACATCTTTTATCAAATATCAAATTGAGCATCAATCTAATTAGAACTTTACATAAAAAACAATCAGGACATTCTTTGAACCGATACGCTTTGCACATCGATTCAAAGAGGGGCATTTGTAATCACTTGAAAATGGACAAGATCAATTCAAGTGAGCAACCAAGGCAAAATCAAAGCAATAAAATCAAATCAAGCTAAAATCAAATAAAAATTGCAATCAAGCCATAATCCAAATATAATTGAAAATAAAAAGCCAATAAATCAATTTAAATCTAATAAATCATGATAAAACAATAAATTGTGCAATTAATCTAATTAATTGTATAGTTCAATTTAAATCAAATCAACCCATTTAAGGGGTACACATGGCTAAATAAATTAAATAATTTCAATTAATAAATCCTAATTTTCCCTCAACACCACATGGGAGGAAAA
This sequence comes from Chamaecyparis obtusa, assembly GCA_027943335.1. NCBI lineage: Eukaryota > Viridiplantae > Streptophyta > Pinopsida > Cupressales > Cupressaceae > Chamaecyparis > Chamaecyparis obtusa. The sequence goes on from BSBK01009154.1 coordinate 163,402, forward strand.
TGCCTCAACCAATACGATTTGAGGATCAAGCTCACATGGATCAAGCTCAAAATGAATCTCAATCACACATAAGGTGAGAGAATCTTGGCCACCCATTTTGTCTCTTTGTCCCGAGCTTTGAGGACAATCCATTTAAATTTTCTCCAAAGGTGGAACCATAGACTTAACCCTAATCCAACCATGATCAACTCAACTCCACCCCCTACCCTTGCCAAAATCTATAAAAGCAAGGCATAAATCAATCAATAATCATCCACAAATCTGAGAATAAAATCAAACCTCTTGCAATTTTGAGCTAGAAAGGCAAATTTAGTACTAATTAAGGCTCAATTCACTTTGGAATTGAACTTTTAGTTTGTTTATCATTCAATTCTCATTTTAGAGCTGTCACTAATGCAATCTTGCTGAGAGATTTGCATTAGCAAATCTAAATAGAGGTCCATAGAGTTCTTAATTGTCATTTATTTTCTTAAATAGCTTACTCTTTGTGGTAATTTAGTTATTATTTTTATTTATTTGCAATACTAACCCTATGAAGGTGCTTTTCATAGCACACTATATCTATGTTGTATACATGGCTACATGTGTATACATATGTATGTATGCAATATAAATTGCTACATTTTCCTCATTATGTAGTTGAGTATACTATATACACGCATATACATATGTATGCATACACGTGTATACATTTTTATGAAATGGATACCATTTGAAAAATGATAAAAAAAAGATACCAAAATGCAGGAACACAAAAGAGAATTCATCATTTTATTGTATCCCTTTATGGATACGGACAATCATTTAACAAAAAAATGAAACCCTCCATGACATATGTACCAAATAGTACACATTTTAATGAAATGGAAAGCATTTGAAGAAATGATGACAAAAGAAACCAAAATGCATGAGATAAAACATAACAAGGTGATGGAGGAGGTAACTATGATATGATTAAAAAGTGTTTATTGATGCAAAATAATAAAAATTTGAAGGAAGTGGAAGGCATTTGAATAAATGATGAGAAAGATACTGATGAAGGGTGCTCCCCTTAATACCACAAACACATAACAGAAACGGAGAAGCAATAGCAAATTGCAAGAACAGAAAATGGGCTTCTTATTATCTCCACAAATGTGGAATTACAAATTTTCAGAATTACAATGTGCAAAGCCACATGAGAATTCTCCTTACAATATTCTGAGGAAAAAAGCCTCGAATTATTACCCAGACTACTCTAAACTGCTCTAAACTGCCTAAGACAACACTACAACCATCCTTATATAGGCAATTTTCCATCGCCTGGGAAGGTTCCAAAATTCTAGCCAATAAGTTCGACCAAACTTAGAATTATTTTATTTTACAATTTATTACATCAAAGTTGGCTCAAAATAACTTTTGAAACCCAAAATTTTTTTTTGAAGGAAAATCATTTTTTGCCATTTCAGGTGACCCAACTTCTGAAGACCATAAGTCATCACCAGTTGACCCGATTGACTATTATGACCCCATTTCAGAAATTCCACGAAGTGCTCTACAAGCTGAACTTGCGCAAGCACTTGTCACCCAAATTTTTGACCTCATCTGGGGCCCCTAAAG
>BSBK01009154.1:170000-319745 GCA_027943335.1 Chamaecyparis obtusa
GACTTTAAATATCTCAAGGATGAAATGTACTAATAATTAAACCTCCAAGCACACAATCTAAGAAACTGATTCCGAGGAAATACAGTGAAAAAGGGATGGATGAGAGTCCTTTGAAACCACAGAAGATGGATACTGAATATTATGCCCTTTGACACCTAGATTTGCTAATTGATCAGCCAAATCATTTCCTTCTTTGTAAGTATGAGAGATACAACATTGGGGGAATGAATCTAGGAGAGACCAAACTTGATGAAGAACATAATGCAAATGCCATGAGAGAGACCACCTAGAAATACAAGAATTAATAATGACAGACGAGTCACCTTCAACATGGAGAAGCTTAATATTAATTTTTGTTGCAGCAGTTAAACCATAAAGGAGAGCATAAGCTTCAGCTATATTGTTAGTTCTAGAAGGAATTGGGGAAGCCTCAAAATAAAATGGAGAACCTAAAAAATCCTAAATAAAAAATCCTATACTAGAAGCACCCGGATTAGCCCTAGAGAATCCATCGAAGTTGAGCTTAAAAAAACCCTGTTGAGGGGGTATCCATTTGATTTGAGATCTTAAAATTAATCTATCTTGAGGGAAAAGTGGAAAAGGAAGAGAAGGGAACACCAAACCTACCCAATTCTTAGACACAAGAGAATCCCATGATGAGAAAATATGGATATTCCTAAATTTTCCCAAATAGGCATTAGTGACTTCCACTATAGACTTCTCAAGAGTAGATGTAACTGACTGAAAAGAAGAAGAGTGATTTCTAAAGATTCTTTTATTCCTCTCCCACCAAATAGACCATAAAACCAACAATGGAATATATACCCAGAGACATGCAAACATAGATTGTCAATGAAGAAGAGGCCATGACTGGAACAAATCCCAGACTGTCAAAGGAAGAGGCATTGATAAGGATAATTTCTGCATAACAAAGTGCCAACATAGTTGGGCAAGCAGACAATTAAGGAAGAGATGATCAATTGTTTCCAATTCTTGATGGCACAAGACACGGGAAAAAGGATCAGCAATGTTTATCTTGACCAACCTTTCACTATTCAAAACTCTTCCTTTCAAAACTAACCAAGCAAAACATCCAGCTTTGGGAAGAATAGCTGAATGCCAATAAAATCTATAAGATCTTGAATGATTACTATTCTGCTGAGGGGATTGAGCCAACCTATATCCAATCTTGATAGAATAATTACCATCAGATGCTAGAGTCCAGATGAGATGATCTGAAGTGAAAGAAAGAAAGACAATCTTATCCTAAAAAAATTGATTAATACCAAAAGCAATCATAGGATCAATTGGCAAATCTTGAAAATCTCTCCAAATGACTTTGCCTGAATGAATATGAACCACCAAAACATAATCCACCAACCTTTTACCCCATATGAGAGAAGCAATTTCATTTACATCCTGAAACATAGGTAATGAATTTAAAGGTGGCAAACCATTCCAAGAATCGAACCAGAAGTTAACTGATTCACCATTGTTGACCTCCCATGAAACAGATGATGTGACAATATGCCTGGAGTTTACAATGAAATTCCAAATAGCAGAACCTTTGGGAGGATCAAGGACTGAGATAATTCTAACTGGATCCAAATTGTCAAGGTACTTCTGTTGCATAAGGTGACACCATTTGTTAGAAGGTTGTGAATACATCTTCCAAACCAATTTCCCCCCAAAAGCAAGGTTCCTATTAGATAAATTATGAATTCCTACTCCCCCTGCTAAAGGTTGGTTAGACATGTCTGATAGGGAAACAAGAGGTATTTTTTTCTCACTAGACATGTTTGCCGTCCAAAGAAATTCCCTAATTAATTTCTCAATTTGAATAAGAATAGACTTCAAAGCTTGCAACACTGATAGATAATAATTTGGAATGGCTAATAAAATAGACTTAATAAGAATAATTCGACCAGATAGAGACAACCACCTAGTCTTCCAAGAAGCTATCTGAGATTTAATTCGATCAACAACTGAATGCTGGAAGGATATCTTATTATGTCCCATAAAAAAGGGGATGCCCAGATATGTGGATGGGAGCTCATCTAAAGAGAATCCAAGAACACTAACAATACTATTCTTGATTTGATAAGAAGTGTTAAAAACATAAATTTTAGACTTGTGATTATTGATTTTTTGCCCTGAGACTGAAATGTATATATCAAGGACTTCTTTGACACAAGAGGCTTCCTTAAAAGAAGCATCCTTGAATAACAACGTGTCATCAAAAAATAAAGAATGGGTGACTGAAATAGAAGTATTTGTAATCTGTACCCCAAACCAAAGACCCACATTATGAGCAACATGAATAGAATGGCTCAAGGCCTCAGCCATCAGAATAAAAAGACATGGTGATAACGGATCACCTTGTCTAACACCTTGAGTTGATGGAAAAAAACTTGCAGGAAACCCGTTAATTATAACTGAGAAATGAGCTCCCAAGATACAAGCTTTAATCCATTTACACCATTTTCTAGAAAATCCAAACTTGGCAAGAACCTGAATGAGAAATTCCCAATTAAGCCTATCATAGGCTTTCATCATGTCTAAATTGACAACAAAAGAAGGAATGGAATACTGATTAATAGAATGAAGAGTTTCATGAGCCAAGACAACACCATCTGTAGTGTCTCTTCCTGGAACAAAACCTCCTTGTTCAGGAGATACAATTTTAGGAATGAGGTGTTGAAGTCTCAAATAAATAGATTTTGTAATAATTTTGTAAACAATGTTACAAAGGGAGATCGGTCTAAAATGAGCAAAAGTTTGTGGATCACTAATTTTCAGGATCAACACTATGTTTGTTGAGTTAAAACATTTTAGCATCGATGTATTTTTTCTGGATTCTTCTAGAATAGCCAACAAATCAAAATATAGAACATCCCAACATTTCTAAAAAAATAGAGCAGTGAACCCATTAGGCCCGGGGGCCTTATCAAGTGATAAAGAAAAGACCACCTTACGAATTTCTAAAAGAGTAAAAGGTGCCATTAAAGACAAATTATCTTGTTTATAAATGAGGGATGGGATTCCATTAAGCAAATCCTTAGACTTATCTGAATCAACTTGTGGGGTAGCCATAGGAGCTAAAAGATTTGAAAAAAATCTAACCCCTTCGTCACATATTCCTTTCTCATCTGTAATGAGATTACCCATCTCATCTTTAATAGAAAAAATAGCCCTTACAGCCTTCTTCTATTTTGTAGAGGCATGAAAAAACTTAGTATTTTGGTCTCTTGACTGTAACCATAGCTCATGCAATTTTTGCCTCCAATATTCTTCCTCCCTCGCACATAACTCTTCCCATTCCTTTTGCAAGACTTTTTTTTTTTTGAAAAGTTTGGGAATCAAGACCATTGGAGATAATAAACTCATTGATTTTAGACAATTCTTTCTCAACTATGACTTTTTGATCAAAAATGTTTTTAAAAACATTAGTGTTCCAAGACTTAATTAGGTTTTTCAAGAATTGCAATTTTTTAAAAATTTTGAACATAAAGGAGCCTTCCTCAATAGGATTAGTTGTCCATCAATGCTTTAGGAGAGAATGAAAAGAGGGATGCCTAAACTAGATAGACTCAAACTTAAAAGATGACCTGACAGATTTACTACCTTGGCAATCTTTACAGTCCAAATCAATGTTAAGGTGGATTGGAAAGTGGTCTGACTCTGAAAAAGGAAGAATGGAAGAAGTCATTATAACACCATCCAATTTTCAAATATATGAACATAAAAACCTATCCAACCTAACCACAATTTGAGAAAAACCCAATCTGCGATTAGTCCATGTGAATGATCCTGATTGTGGAAAAACATCAAACAAGTCGTTATCCGAAACAAAGTTAGAAAAATTTGAGACTGTTAGAGCAGGGGGTGAAATTCCACCTATCTTGTCAGAAGAGGACAAAATTGCATTGTAATCCCTAGCTAGAATGAATTTACAGTCAGGGTACTATTGAATAGTTGCAGTTAAGGATTCCCACAAATGAAATTTATCGAAGGTGTTAGTAGGCCCATACACATTAAAGAGAAAAAAGGAATGATTAAAATTTTTTACATTAACAAATTTCCAATTAGGGCCATCTTGTAAGGGGAAGAAACAAACTTTCAACTTATTCCATAACATGATTAAGCCACTAGAAGCTCCTATAGCAGGGACACAAATAGATTGCCAAGAACACCATTTAGCAACAGAAAGATTAAAGTTATCTAAAGAGAGCTTAGTTTCTTGTAAAAGGACAATTTTGCATTGCAAAGAATCAAGAATTTTCTTGAGTCTATGCCTTTTGTCAGAGGCATTAATACCTCTGACATTCCAAGATAAAATCTTCATGGAGGACAAGGAGAACCCTTGGTTCTCCTTGTCAAACATCTTCTAGATGATGAAAAATTAGCATCTAGTTGATTGAAGACCTGCCTTAATTTCCTCTAAAGCCTTACTTGCCCTTGATTTTATACCCCTAGTCTTGGGTGTCTTGACAACAGACTTAGGAGAAAGTGGTGTTTGAATAATTGAAGGCTTGGGGACAACATTTACTTTATCACTAGTATTATCAAATGATGAGTTCTGAAAATCTTGAGATGAACATGGTGATACTTGACCAATATCAGAAGCAAAATCATTACTGATTGGAAAAAATGCACTGTCAGAATGACCATAGTCATATGAATTAATATGAAGAGGAGACTAATCCATACATATCGGGGTATCCATCATAGAGTCATTATCATTATGATAAATCAGATCCTAAGCAATAGAATCAACAGGGTCACCATTAATATCATTGCCATCATGCAGATTCGAAGAAACCAAAGCCATAACTTCTGTAGACATGATTGTAGCATGTTCCTTGGTAATTTTTTTAAGCTTAATAGAATATTTGGACAACATAAGAGAAGTTACAATGCAATTCTTCAAATGGTGTTAGATCACACTGAATAAAAACCCCAAGCTTATTAGCAATAGCTTCAACAATATCCAAATCTCTATATTCTAAAGGTAATGCTGGAAGTTCAAACCAAAAGGACATCAAAGCACATGCAGAATCTTGAAAATCAAAAATTGGATTCCATTTCGTCAAACATACCCCATTACCATTGGAAAACTAGTACTTAATACTAAGAACATCATTTCGTGTGATATCAAAATCAAAGATTGCAACAAAGAAATGTGAACCATGATCAAGATAAAAAAAGGTCACGAAGCCCTACCCAATTTTTGAATGCCCAAGGTCGAAATTCATAAATAGGAACAAAGGACCAGATCTTACCAAAAATCGCATGATCCTGCAAATACAACACCTAGGGTTCCAAAATGCCATCCTCCATGTTAAGCATGGGAAAATATTTATCCGTGTCGAATTGCATTGAATTAAACATTTTCCCCGAACCACCCATGTTAATACCTTTCTCAGAAGCCTTAGAATTATTAAACACCTGATTGTTTTTATGCAGAATATTGTTCGGTGAAGTGACAAACAAAGGATGATGCAGAGGGTGATTATTGTTAAAAGGAATGACAGGTTTAGGGTTTGGTTTCTTGGTAGGCGAAAGCAGAGGAAAGCGATGAAGTGATGATAAAGGAATATTATTTGGTGGAGTGACAAAAGAGGGAGTTTGGATAGCCAAAGAATTTGGCCATGAAACAAAGGAGGGAACACTAGGGTTAAAATTACCAATAGGGATCCCATACTTATCAAACAATGGGGTTGGCAATAAAGGCCCTTCACAAATATCAAAAACTGGAGATGGGCATGGGTTCAACTTCCGACCAGCAGATTTAGGTAATGGTCGGTTGCGATGAGGGACATGAGGGTTACAATGAGGATTAGGATAAAAAACATCATGAAATATCCTTTGAGAAGGCCAACCCTGAGCAATAGTTGATCTTGCATTCTGCGGATAGTTATTTCGAGATCTAGCTCCCTGCTTATTTAGCAAAAACTAACCACTTCGCTCCATTCGCTCCTTTCACTCCATTCTTTGGAGATACCACAAGATTTAATTATTTAATCACATGATTATATATTTATATTTTTAAAAATAAGTTGTATGTGTATTTTAAATTTTTTGATTAATTATTTTAATCACTATAATATTAAAACATAAGTAATATATATTAAATCAAAATTTTAATAATATTATTATTTAATTTTTAAAAATATATATAGATAAATAATAGTAAATATATAATTAATAAATATAATTTTTTAAAATTATACATCAAATTCTTTAATAGTAAATTAGATTATATCACATTAAATAAAAAATTTAATAACGTGATTATTTATATTTTTAAAAATTATATATGTAAATAATATTATTAAATTTTTTTAATATTAAATATCAAATAACCAGTACAAGGAGGCAACGCCTCAGTAAAAAGGAGTTGTCACCGCTACAAGACAACACAAAGAAAAATTATAAATAGAAAACGCACAAAATAGTGTTCTACGCTAGAGTATCATGAAAGGAAAGAGAGGATATAACAAGTATCAACAATAAAAAGTCATAATAGGATGCCATCATAGGTCTCCACCTAGGTAGTCCAGCCCTGGGGACCCTCCATCTAGACAATAGTCTTCTGGCTTTGAATCTATGTCAGCATCTCCACCTGTTCGTAGGATAGCTCCCTATTACTTCTTACTTCCTGAGTTAGCTTCTTGAGAGCCTCCTCAGAGGAAAGGTTGTTCATGTTATGCCTCCATTCGTAGCCATCTTTCATCTTGTAGACGAACATGGTGGCATGACCATGTCTGAGGAACCTTAGGAGCTTTTTCCTCTAAACATTCATGGTGAATGAGACCTACAACACAATTTTTAAAAAAGTGAGTCTTCGAAAAGACTCAATAAGGGCCCTAGAGTGGCCATCAAACCTATCAGTATTCCTAATTTTCCATATCTACCATAAGATGTTAGAAGATAAGATAAACCAAAACATATTAGCATCCTTTTTAAAATGATGAATGTAACCAAAAATAATTTCCATAATATTCACAAGACCAGGGATAGAAAAACCAAACATTAAATTTTTCATATAAAACCACTTAATTATACATGATATACAAAATAAATAAATACATAATTTATTTTTAAAAATATTTAAATATATATTCCAAAAATAATTATATTTATTAAAAACTTACTACATAAAAATCTAATCTAAATATTAATATTTAAAATTTAAAAAGTTTATTTAAAACTGTGCCTTCAAATAAAAAATTGTTATTTAAAACTTTAGACTAACTTTCACCAGCACGAAGGAATACGACGCACACAGGAGTACGGTTGTCGGTGATGATATGCATAGAGGCTTCTAGCCATATCGAATTGGCAAGACAAGAAGTAAGGGAGTCTTATCATTTGTAAATTTAAAACTATATCCTACTTTGAAACTGTTGTATATACACAGTTTGGTGCTGATAATTAATAACAAATTTAACAAAACATTGTATTTAGTCCTCCCTAGATTGTTTACAATACAATTTATAAAATTGTGACTAGGTATTCCAGATTTCTTAATGATTCCTAATAGTATAAGGTAATTTTCTTACCTGATTTGTTCATTTACAAAAGGAGATTCACTGCTCCATTTGGTATGCACATGTTGCATACCAAATGGAGCAATGAAGCTTTCAAAATTAATATCCCCAACTATTTAAATCTACTAGTTCTGCATCCTCAGTCTAGAATAGACTAGTAGGTAATGTACATGCATGACCCATTTCCAACAATAGAAGACGAGATGATTTCAAGACTATCATCATCCTTCCCTAGTTGTGACTATGCTCACGAGGGTTGTAGAACTAGGTATGACATCAACTAAAGCCTTCAATATGAACACCCAGATAAGACATGTATGCAATGTGTGGAATCATGGACCATGGTCATGAACAAATTTACAATAGGAGATTCATTGCTCCATTTGGTATGCACATGATGCATACCAAATGGAGTAGTGAAGCTTTCAAAATCAATATCCCCAACTATTTAAATCTACCAGTTCTGCATCCTCAGTCCAGAATAGACTAGAAGGTAATGTACACGCATAACCCATTTTGAACAATAGAAGTAAATACAAATTGCGAAGAGCATAGCAGAGCAAAGAAAGAAATCAAGCCAGTTCAAATGCTAGAGTGAGTGAGGAGAAAGAGATGGGGTCAGTACCTTCTCATGTCTCGGCTCCAAATGCAACTCCCAATGTACCTTCTCTTGTGTTGGCTCCAAACACAGCTCCCACCAAATCCCTTCTTCCTCTTTAGCTCCAACAAATGCAGCTCGCAATTTTTATCGACGGTCTATGCTTTCCCTCTTCCTCACAAACCCAACCACCAATCCAATTTGGTTTTATAAAAATATATTTAAAGTTTTATAATAATATTTATAACATGATAAATTAATTTTTAGTATATGACATATTATTTTTGGATAAATATTTTATTATAAATAGTTTAAGATTTTTCTAATTTTTTATTTAAATAATTTTATTTATACTATAATATATATGCAATTTATAATTACTTATAAATTTATATATTAATTAAATTTAAAATTTTGAAATATATCAAAATTAAATTGAAATAATAATTTAATCAAGACTTATAATTTAAATTTGGTGCATACATATATTATAATATTATTTTTTAATTATCTTTATATTTAATTTAATTTAATTTATATTGATTTAAATTCTATATATTTATATTAAACTTGGTGTCGAGCATTAGCATCACCAACATTAATATTTGCTAATAAATTTATATGTAAAGACACATTAGCCTAATGTTAATATCACCTCGCATTAAAATCTTCTATGTAGATTTGTATTAGGTACATATTTTATAATTGGTTTGTACTTGTTTATTTTGAGAGTGCTTTAATTTTTTATTATCTCAATTTATTATTATATATAAATTATATCTAGTTTCAATTAAGAAGTGTATGACAAATATTTACATTCTTATTTAATATAAAAGTTTATAAATGCCATGTATTCTCTCTTCTCATAATAATACTTTTAATCTGTATATATATACTTCTAACTTTTTAACTAAAAATATTTATATTTTAAATTAATCTTTGATTTCTATTTGTTAAGTTTAGTCAAAGATTATAAACTTTTATTTAACTATATATATTTTTTATATGAAAATTATATATATATATATATATATATATATATATATATATATAATGTCATTGTTACAATTTTCATACAATTTATTTATTAAAATCACTAAATTATATATATGTTAAATTATTAAAATAATAAAAAATTTAAAAAATTAAATATATAAATATTATTAAAAAATTAAAATACTATTAAGATATAATATTTATTATTTTATTAATAATAATTAAAAATTAGAAAAGAAATAAAATAAATTATTTTTAAAACTAAATTTTTTTTCTTACCTAATATTTTATTACGTCGTAGGCATTTCACTATGAAAGTGTTTCAGTTGATTTTGTTGATCAGAGGGCTACAAATTGTGGAGAATGCAATGATTGCCATTGGGAGAGTGTAAGTTGCATGATTTTTTTAGAACTTTTTGATAGCGTACTTGCTACATCAGTACTCTTAACTTTATCTCGAAGATCATGCCTTTCCATTTGTCTTCAATCCCATCCTCACCTGCATCCATCCCTCTGTGTTCTACCTATTTTCATCTATTTATCTCAAACATACCTCCTTTTCATTTGTCTTCCATCCCTTCCTCCCTTGTATCCGTCCCTCTATGTTCTACATATTCTTTGCTCTTTTCAATCACTCAGCGTGTCTCCCTTTTCTTCAATGGCATCACCCAATCATACTTCCAATGCCTTTGATGAATTTGTGCTGCCATCTTCAGATTCAACGAGGAAAAGGAAAAGGGAACCCTGTGATGTGTTCATAAACCATCCCGGACTAGACACCAAGCACTCACTGGCCACCTCCATCTACAATGCTCTCAAGCCCATGGGGCTTGAAGTTTTCTTAGATGAACTAGAGCTTGAGCTTGGTGATTTCATACCTTCTAAAATACAATATGCCATGACAAATTCTTTCCTTCACATTTCCATACTTTTGTTGGCATAATACATTACAGTTCGGTTAAACCTTCGTACCTATAAGTAGTTAACAGTTATGGTTAACTATTTACTATGTTATTTAATTGTATTGAATGATCGGAATAGATATCTGATTCTTGATTCCCTCATGTGGTATCAAAGAAAAAAATGGGTTGAACTCACAATGGAGTTGCTGTGTAATTGGATTAGCCACCTTTGATTATGTTGGTGAATTGTGTTGGGAGATCGGAGCACCAACATAGCAGTTTGGAGAAGATTGTGCTAATTGCAGTTCAAACCCACACATAGCAATTCGGAGAACACCATGCTAATTGAAGTTCTCACCCACTATACTGGAAAAAGGAGCGCACACTTTGTGCAAACATGCATGATAGAATAAAGTGCACATAGTGTTTTTTGCTGGTTGTAGAAACACGGTGTTGGTTGTAGAAATGCGGTGCTAGTTACTGGTTGCAGTTCTTGGCACATGTTGTGCAGAAATGAAGTGTTGGTTAAAGTTTCTTTAACTATTTCTTGCTGGTTGGGCAAAGGCTCCGAAGACCGTTAAGACTGTTATCTTGTGCATTTGATGCAGTGAGTGTGGAAAGGTGACAACATGTTATCATATGTATAGACCCGCATGGTAATGGAGTTTAGTATCCGCAATGAAGATAGCACTAGGAAATGGAAGGCAAAACCACGCTGGTAGAACAAAGTGTTGGTAGACTTGCAATCGTTTCTTGAAGTGAACCATTTCTTCCAACAGTGGTCACTCGTAGAATGAAATGCTGATTGTTCATGACGTCATTGTAGAGAAATGATTTCTAACAAAAGTCTTCAACTGCTTTAGGTGAGCACACTTGCATTTTTAAAAATTGTTGATTTGGATTGTATTGGCTTGAAATGGAGTTTCCATTAGATAAATACTCTAATTCAATTTTCATACATGGAGAATAAAAATCCAAATGCAATTGATGAATTAAAACCTATGGGGCATAGTAAGTGGAAAAGAAAAACCACCCACATATGCAAATAAATTGATCGAGTGGAATGGTAAAAATGATAAAGACAAGGCTATTATTGTGCTTGCTCTTGCAGATTCTGAGCTTCATCATGTAGATCTAGATCACACTTCTATTGAGATTTGGGATAATTTAAACAAGCTATTTGAAGAAAAAGCTGTCAATGCAAAGTTTTCTCTCAAAATTCAATTGTTTAGATTTAAAATAGAAAATGGGATCATAATGTCCAATCATATAAGTAATTTAAGGTCTCTCATTAGACAAATTGCAGAAGTTAAGGCTCCTGTTGATGACGATGATGCTAAGGCCATCTTGTTAAATAGATTATCTTCCAAATATAGTAATGAACATGTATTTACACTAAGTCAACTTACTTCACAGACTCTAGAGGATATGATTTCAACCCTTCTAGCAGAAGAAAATAGGACAAAGGAAGTCATAGAAGAAGCTCATCAAATAGATCAAGCATTATACTCATAAATTACTAAAAAATGGTCAAATAACAATAGAAGAGACAATAGATGTTTTTACTATAAGAAAAAGGGGCACATAGCATGGACTTGTAGAACTAGAGCTAGTGATGTTCTTAAAGGAAAAATCAAAGAGCAATCTGAAGAAGGAAATGTTGCCTACATTGAAAATGAGGACACATCAGACGATGGAAAGGTCGTTAATGATTTCCAGTCTCCTATTAATAACAATCTTATGCTTTGAACCTTCACTTCTAGAGGTTGGTGGCATCGGAGGATGAAGGAATTTCTATCATCTCAAGTTAGCTTCTCACTTTGAGATGGTGTTCTGCATGAGAAGAATTTTTGGCTTTCTATTTTTTGTTTTTCTTTCTAATGCTAACAAATTTGAAGAATGTATGTCTTGTGAAGACTCATTTTGGAGACAAGTTTAAGACTTGGTAGTGCGCTCAGTATGCATTGTTGTCAAGTGAGCTTTAGAGTATATGATCAAGAATTATACCCTTTCGCAATCTCCAGACAATGATAGAGATCTATCACATCTCTTAGGGATCATTGTTGAATAATTCAAGATTGTGATTTGAGAGTTCAAGACTGGGAGCTTAAGAACACAGCTCGAAGCTACACCTTTCTGAGGGTCACAAGATAGCTTGATGGAGCCTTTCATGATTCAGGATTTGCAACTTCAAAAATAAGATTTTCTCAATATATGTATTCATATTATGTAATCAGCATGTTTTGTTATGTAAGCCTTCAGGGGGGATCCCTAGGGAGAATAGTTTTTGATATGTTTAGGATCAATGTATTAAGGGGGTGAATGTTGACATAATATATTACAGTTCGGTTAAACCTTTGTACCTGTAAGTAGTTAATAGTTATGGTTAACTATTTACTATGTTATTTAATTATATTGAATAATCGGAATAGATATCTGATTCCCAATTCCCTCAACTTTCACCCACATATGAAGAATCTCCTTGGTGTTTAGACTAGTTATCATTTATGATAAAAACTAGCAAGCCAATCATTCATGTCTTCTACAAAGTTGATCCCAACAATATCTGCTAACATAATGAAAGCGACAGATACAGTTCCAAAAAACTCAAGGATTGGAAACTAGCACTGCAAAATGTTACATATTGTAATGGCTACATTGTTAAGGAGAATGAGTATCATGTTTTTGCGAATAGATAGAGCCCATAACTGCCCAGACTTGAGTCTCTGGTAAAATAGGTAACTAAAAGCTACTTAAATTTTTCCAATGAAATCCAAAGCAAACACTTTTGTGGCTTTATAGATAATTTGAATGCACAAAGTAGGTAGAGGAAGGACTGCAAATTTATAAAAATGGAAAATAGGTTTACAGTAACATTTATCACCTGTCTAGCAGACTAAGTCTCCAAAGGAAAAATTTCACTTGATACAGTGCATCCAAGAGGACCCCATGAACACCCGAATGCAGCCACAAATAAACAGATCATTATTACCAAAAACACTAAGAATCCCTTGGAAAGATCCTTATCTCCTTCAAACTTAAGCCCAATATTATGCTAGAAATGACTTGTGCACAGTGAAAATGATAATGTCACATAAAAATCTAATTGTTCACAACCCCAAGTAATGAGTGCAATTAATCCCTCTCTATAATCTGATATACATACATATATATTTTATATTTTTTTGAATTGGCCAATACTAATGATAATGAATACCCTATTTGTTACCTGTGAAAATAATATCTTTTTAATTTTAAAATATTAGGGTTTGTGATTTGGTTTCTTCTATGAATCTAGAGCTTCTATAATTTTTGGTTTGTGATAAATTTTCACAGAATCTTGTTTTCAAGATTTGTTAAGCATGTCCATGCCATCTTGAGAAGAACTCCATTGTTCACTGTTCACCTAGAATTAAATCATCTGATGAAAATTTTAAACATAGACACACATTTGTGTTTAATTGGATAAAAATAGGAGATAAATCTCCTATGGATGCCTAGTGTTCTGGTCAACTGACATGGAATCATTGGCTTCATCTTCTTGTTTCTCATCCTTTTCATCATCTTCTAATTTATCAAGGTTGTCTTCAACTATTTCCTCTGATCCTCCTCCATCTTTTGACATAGAAACCTACTTCCTGTTGCCCTCGAATCTAATCCCCTTCATTTTATGCCCAAAAAATAAATGAAGCTACAAAATTGGAGGAGATTGAGGATAATGATCTCAACCTTAGATAGGTATGATATAATTATTAGATCTATTAAAAGCTTGAATGAGATCCCATAGAACGACAGGTGTAAAGCACCGAGGAATCTTCTGTGCACTATCTTGATATTTTAAGTGATAGGCGGGCTGCACGTTTGTGAGCTGTCCAAAACCTTTTAGAAAGTTTGACTAGGGATTTGGATCATCACTATCAAAACTTTTCTTTTTTTACAAACGAGGTGAAAGAAAGGCAAAAATGACTATTATGTTATTATTAATGAGATATATGCAAGCTTCTGGGAGGTGTCATTGCTAGAACTTTCCAATTTTCTAATCACACTTAAAATAGTCAGTGATTTTTTGTGGTTTTTTTATGATTAAATTTAGTCATTCCATTAATGAATTTGTTTGCAATACCTAATCGCACTTGCATTTCTTTCTTAATTAAAGATGCCCACTCTTCCCTTGTAGGAAAAACATAGCTTTTGGATTTCCGAAAAAGGTTTGTAATGGATTTACATCCCACTATTCTACTCGTGTCTTCTTTCACTTTAAATAAGGTAACTTGCCAATACTTCTTTAAATTTTACTTCACTTTTATTTTAAAGCTACAATGTTGTTGCTCTGTTTGTTTCTTCCATTGTGAAATGAAGATATTTCAGCATGGACTGAAAAATGCACCAGTTTAGTAAGTCAGTTTACTGTCATGTTTTGGCTAAGAAACCACATCAATTCAATTTAGGGTCATATACAAACTGATGTTATTTTAGTGTTTGGTCGTTTGTTTGTTTTTGTGTTTATTTGGGGGTTCTTTTTCAGTTTAGATTTTAGAGGTGATTTTTTTCCCTTTTCTAAAGAATTGAATTTCAAAATTCTAATTTTGCCTTAAAATGGGCATTTGCATCTTCCACTCAAATAGGTGGAATTAGAATTTTGAATTCCAATTCCAATTTTTATAAAACCAAATGTAATTTTTCGTTGGATCTGTGACTATAAGGATGTATATTATATTGCTATAAGGATGTATATATACATGTGTGTATATATACACATGTATGTATATAAATACAATTCTGTTGGAGTGCACATGGAAGGAGATGCAGAAGAATTGGTATTGGTATTCCTCTCTTCTGTTATATTCAGTAATCGGCTAACGAAATCACTTATGAAAAACTCTTGAAAAAAATATTGTGGCATGAGAACACTGAATTCCGCTGGCCAACGCCCACATCGGCTAACTATCAGCTAATAATTACTTTCAAAGTGTGTAATTTCGTTATCTGAAAACCCCCAAATTCAAACACTTGCTCAATTTTTATTATTATTTCGGTCACTATTCTAACATCAATGTTTTCTTATCTAGAAGGGTAGCGTAAGTTAGATGAGTCATGGAAGATGAATTCCTTATGCATCTTCTATAAATGATTATCTTTAATGCAAGGGAAATTTAAATCCTTCAAACAAATTATATATCTTCAAAATGATTCAAGTTAATTTGTTAGAATAAAATATAAACTAAAACTCATAAATTCGAGAAGCTATTAAGTTTTAAAATAAAACTAAATTTATTTTATCAAATATAAAATATAAATATTAAATTTATTACAATTCAAATTAAATATCATTAGTGGTAACAAATATTAGAAGTGAAAAACTATATTAAAATATAATATTCATATTATGTTAAACTATAACATATTATATTAGTTTCAAGTTGTGTTCTGTAATATAAATATTAAATTTATTACAATTCAAATTAAATATCATTTGTGATAACAAATATTCAAAGTGAAAAATTATATTAAAATATAATATATTATGTTAAACTATAATATGGGTATGTGCAGGATCATGGTATACCAAACTATGGCGTTAAGTGGCAATGAAAAATTAGAAAATCAGGGTTAGTCAACTTGACGTACAAGGTTGAACATCTTATGAACCTTATGTGAAAAAGTTGTAAGAATAGAATCTGTAGGAAATTGAATGTAGTTTCTAAACTACTGGGCCTTGTTTGAAATTTTTGTTGTCTAATTGTTCAAAATTTTAGATTTCAATGCAATACTACGAAATTTCAAGGAAAAGATAAAAAGCACATGTATGTTTGACCACCTTAATCACAATCAAATGATAATATATTTTCCCAAGTTTCTAGATATAAATAGTAGACTCATGCCCGGATGTGATGCATATTTTTTTGTAATTTTTGGTCAAATAAATAATTAATTATGAATTTTTTGCTACAAATTTTTTAGAATAAAAAAACTCTCGTGTCTGACCACCTTAACTAATTCAAAATATTACCAAATTCAAAATTATTTTTTTCTTATAGTAGTCAAAGCATAGAATGTGATGCATGTTTCGGATTTCAAAAAGGTTAAATAGTTTGAAAGTTATAGTTGTTTTTCAATCAGTATGTCAATTACGACTTTAAAGATAACTCAATTGAAAAATAAGTAATAATTACTTACTAAACTTGAAATTTGAGAGCAATTATATTGATGGAAAGATGATAATGTCTTTAACAAACCCTTTTCGTTTCATCAATTTTGGGTGAAAAAATAGTCGTCAGCTACATGGTCGAAGTCTCGGTATTAAGAACTATCTCCTAAAACACGCCTAAAGGGTTGACCACCCATGTTTGGTAATGTCGAAGAATATACCTAGCCTAATCAGATATCTGAAAAATCCCACCTATTTTGAAATTTCAATTGACCCGCTTTTCCCAAATTCAAGTTTTTTAGAAAAATGTATTTTTTAATAGTAATATTAATTGTCTTATAAATTAAGTTGTATTCTTTTTATTGTTAGTATTAATTCAAGTTTGATATTAAATTATATTTTTCTTATGTTAATATTAATTTCATTTTAAATATTAATATTAAATAATAATAGCATAGCATAAATATTATAATATAATTAATTTTTTATATTAGTATGTATTATATTATAAATGATATACAAAATGATTTTAAAAAAATACATGTACAGTTCATTTGAGGACAGAAAGTTTCAACCCAAATTCTCCTGAAAATATCTAGCACGGGATTTTTCTACAGACTCCTTGTAATTTTAGCAGTCTGAATCTACTTAAGTAGATGTCAATGGACTTCCCCTCGATTGAATACAATCAATAGATTTTTTAACTATCGAAAAGAAATTTCACATAGTTGTAGAACCACCATACGCTCAACATCTGTTCTCAAAACTAATAGTGGCATAAAAATTGATGTAAGAACATTTAAGGTACATTGTCCATAAAAAGGTATATGAAACCTTTAAATATACATTAAAAAGTGGAGGTGAAGGCTCTAGATTAGAGAGAGAGAGAGAGAGGTAGAGAGAGAGATAGAGACAAAGAGAGAGAGAGGGGTCATGAGGACTTCCTAGGGGTCCTAACGCATGATAAGGGGTACTATGACCCCTAGGAAGTCCCCATGACCCCTTTCGACACATTGAAACCCTCAAGTGTGTCCTCAGGGGTCCTACAACCACTCCAAACACACTTGAGCATTCAAATGTGTCGAAAGGGGTCATGGGGACTTCCTAGGTGTCCTATTATGCCTTATCATGTGTTAGGACCCCTAGGAAGTCCCCATGACCCCTTCTGACACATTGGAAAGCTCAAGTGTCCTAAGGGGTCATAGGACCCCTTAGGACACACTTGAGGGTTCCAATGTGTTGAAAGGGGTCATTAGGACTTCCTAGAGGTCCTAACGTGTGATAAGGCATACTAAGACCCCTGGGAAGTCCCCATAACCCCTTTCAACACATTGGAACCCTCAAGTGTGTCCTAAGGGGTTCCAATGAGTCAAAAGGGGTCATGAGGACTTCCTCTTATTAATGATCCAAGAGTGAAACATACAAAATGTGTTGAGGAGTCCAAAGTACACCATAGGAGTGAAAGTCCGTGGTGGGATCAATCTAGAGGTAAATCCTTCATTCTTTGTCACCTTTACCACTCACATATACACTTGTGTGAACAACATAAGGCTCTCCTAATTTGTTTCCAAAAAACTCAAAGTCCAGCTCACCATGGTTCGATCCCTCAGAAGAAAACTGCAATGCAAATCACTAAATTATGTTGCGTTTTCATGATAAATTAGTCTGTTTCAACCAAATTAAGACTATAATTTCAAATACATACATAATAAGTAGTCACAATGCCAGCAGAATCACCACAAACTAGCTTGATTTGCATGTTAATATTCCCAAATAGATACTTATTTTTTGAACCAAAGCTTGACCCTATTAAACAAATACACTTAATATCAGTAGAGCTGAATTTTGTTTTACATAAATAACTTGAATTCATCATTTCTTACCTGAATTTTGATCTAGGTTAAGTTGCAGCTCCTACTTGCCATTAAAGAATCTAACATGGTCTACATCTGAGGAAACATAGAATTCTTTTTCCAAACTACTAGTGACTCCCTTGAGCAATATACACAATGAGAATAGGAAAAATTAAGAATATTGTAGCCACCTGCTATGTTACATGTCATGAAAACCATTTGCCAATACAATAAGCCCTTGCATGACCAGTTTCTAAAGCCTTGCTGTATATAAGAATGAGCATTGTTGGAATATAAAGAAATTGAGTTTAATTGGCACATCATCCAAAGTTTCTAATTGACATAAAAAGATACATGTCTTTGCTTGACAATTTTCATTGTTTTGGATTAAAGAATATAAAAGAATGGTGATTACATATAAACAATCCTAGATAAGTTTTGAACAATTACAGATTCAATGAGTTTTATACATCGAGGTCATACATTTGTTCACTGTAAATGTGTCAAAATGTTTTAGGAGTGACTTTACAATTATGTTATTATCTAATTATTTTCATAGAGTTCATTAATAATAATATTGGTTATATCATTAAGTTTAGGGCTTAACATCCCTTTTTTTTTTGTATTGTGGGTTACTTTGTTTTTTATTTTTATTTAGGGCTTAACATCACTTGATAAGTGAGATTAGTGAGTTCGTTAGACTTAATGTTACAAAAAATAGAAAGGAATTTTAATATTACTAAAAATATATTTTCTACTTGCAATCCAAGTGTACCTTCCCCTCATTCATAAGGGCATCCTTCCAAAACATGTTAGCCAACACATGCTTGAATGGTCAACCATTATCTCAACAATCATTTACAACAATAAAATTACAATATTTCTATTCAGTTAAATAATTTTAAAAATAATAATCTATTATTACTTAAAAAATGAAAGAAAATTTTATTCCTCATAAATACGGTGTACCCTAGTGTGCAATTGCTAGTTCATAAAATCTAAATACGAAAAGTTTGAAGTCTTTTAAATTAACTTTAAAGATATGCAGTGTTGTTTTCATTTTCCCCAATGATGATGTACAACATTAGTATTTAGATTGTGGACAACAAGGTAAAAGACATTAAAGCTAGAGTCAACAACAATAGGAACATGATTAATGAGGTCCTGAACCATAGCAATGAGGGACTGAGTGTGGCTATCATGAACCTGAACATGTTGCACAACTACCTGGAAAAAAGCCAGCAGGAAAAAACTACTATAACTATTGATGAGGAAGATGGGAATGCTAGCCCAGGAATGAGAACCAGAGGGCGTATTCAGAGGAAGATCCTTGAAAAGCTGAAGGAACTGAAAGACTTGAAAGAGGCCATCTAGAAGATGGAGGACCTGAAGATGAAGGTGGACAAAATGATAAAAAAATAAATAGTTTAGTCTACCTGGTTTCAGGGTGTTGCTGGTAGTTGTGCTAGTCACTATTTTTCTTTGTTTTTATTGTTGTTTCTAGCTTTATTTTGGGTCCTGCTTTTGTTTCTCCAATAGGCATTTATTTGTGGAAGACTTTATTGCTATATCTTAATGCTTTAATGTAAATGGTTTCAGGTTTCATTCAAAACCTATTTTTACCTTAATTAAAAAACATATGTACATATGTTATGTTAACTATCCACCGATAGTTATGTAACATTAACTATATATTATCGGCTATGTAATAATAATAATACAATTCGATTACCTTGATTAATATATCTGCTTGATAAAACAGACCATTGTTGCATTAATATATATATATATATATATATATATATATATATATATATATATATATATATATATATATATATATATATATATATATATATATATATATATATATATATATATATATATATATATATATATATATATATATATATATATATATATATATATATATATATATATATATATGTATGTATGTATGTATGTATAATATCAAGGGTAGCTTATTCGATTATATCAATCAAATAGATGCTACTATTTTAACACGCCCTCTTAGCAGAGTGGATTGATAAGAAAAGTTATGAGTTTTTATTGAATCCTCAATTTTAACTTGGATTAGTATTTTACTCATATAATCAATTAGGATTTCTGGAATAATTCGGAACACAAATTCAACTTGTCAAAATTTATCACAATCCCCGACTTATTCAGAACTGGATTTAGTTATAAATGTAGGTATCAAGATATTCAGCACAATCCAAATCAAAACTTGAACCTCCTGTTATCATAACCTCTGACTAATTTGGAACTAGATTAGAGGATAACTATAGCATATAGGTATCAAGATATTCGGCGCAATCCAAATTAAAACTTGAACCTTTTGTTATCATAACCCCTGACTAAATTTAGAACTAGGTTAGAGGATAACCAAAATCAAGCTATTGAAGATCGTCACCTTACAATAGTGATTTTTGCACACTAGAAAGATCACCATCTTTCAATACACAAAATATTGCAATATTAAATTTCAATTTTATTCATGAATATACAAATTACATAAAGAGATAGAATCTCAGCAATTACAACTTAATCATACCAAAATTCTATCTGAAGTACTCGATTTTCAACTTCACAAGAGGCTTGGTAAGAATATCAACATTCCATTCTTCAGTACTTACATAGACGAGTTTGATAATATCTTTGTCTACCATGTCTCTTATATAGTGATAAGGAATCTCTATGTGTTTGAAGCAGTTATGAAAAACTGGGTTTATAGAAAGTTTAATGAAACTTTGATTGTCATAGTAAAATATTGTAGGTTTTAGTGGCTTACCAAACAATCCAAATAGAAGCTTCCTTAGACATACTACTTCATGAGCACCCATAGATGCAGCCATGTACTCTTTTTCGATAGAACTCTGAGCAACTATTGATTTTTTTCTACTGAACCATGAAATAATTGTAGATCCGAGACTAGAGCAACATCCTATTGTACTTTTCTAATCAATAGAGTCTCCTACCCAATCAGAGTTAGTGAATCCTTGGAGTTGTATCTCAACTTTTTCATACTTTAGACCCAATTTAGTTGTACCACATAAGTACCTCAGAATATGTTTAGCAGTTGATAAGTGAATCTTCTTAGGTTTTCACATGAAATGGCTTAATGCATTCATGGCATAGTAGATATCTGGATGAGTTTTTACCAAGAACATAAGAGATCCAATTAGTTGTCTATAATAGGAAGATTCTGTAGGTTCTGAATCTGCAACAACTTCTTTAAGCTTATGAAGATTTGTTTCCATCGGAGCGGTTAAGGGTTTACATTCCTTCATGCCAAATATGGTTAATATATCCATAGTGTATTTCCTTTGATTTAGAAAAATGTAGTCTTCTTTTTGTACTACTTCTAATCCTAAGAAGTAATGCAATAATCTTAGATCTTTCATATCAAATTCATTTGTGAGTTCTTGTTTGCATTTTGCAATAAGCTGATCTTCTCCATTAATTAGGAGATCATCAACATATAGAACTATAATTACCATTTCTCCTTTGGAAATTTTGAAGTATATATTTGGATCGAATTCATTTTTGGAGTACCCTAACTTGGATAGATACTTATCTATACATTCATACCAAGCCCTAGGAGCTTGTTTGTCATGGGTGATGAATCTTTCTAGTTGTTCTATGTATACTTCTTCTTCTATGATTCCATTTAGAAATATTGTTTTTAGATCCATTTGATGAATCTTTGATGAAGGGATGCTCCCCTTAATACCACAAACACATAACAGAAACAGAGAAACAACAACAATATGCAAGAACAGAAAATTGGCTTCTTATTATCTCCACAAATGTGGAATTAAAAATTTTTAGAATTACAATATGCAAAGCCACATGGACATTCCCTTACAATATTCTATAGGACAAAGCCTTGAATCAATACCCAGATCTACCCAGAACTGCCCTAGACAACACTACGGGCCCTCTTTATATAGGCAATTTCCACCGCCTGAGAAGGTTCCAGAAATTTAGCCCTTAGGGCCAACCAAACTTAGAATTATTTTATTTTACAATTTATTACATCAAAGTCATCTCAAAATGACTTTTGAAACCCAAACAGAAATTTTCAAGGAAAATTATATTTTGCCATTTCAGATGACCCAACTTCCGAAGACCATAAGTCATCGCCAGTTGACCCGATTGACTATTATAACCCCATTTTGGAAATGCCACGAAGCACTCTATAGGCTTGACCCACACAAGTGCCCATTACCCAAATTTTTGACCTCATCCAGGGCCTCTAAAGCTTTCAAAACTGAGTTTGAAGTTTTTGTACCCTGCTGCCAATATCGAAAATCTTCAATATCTTCAAAACTAGACCTGATCTAGCCATGAAACTTTACCAACAAGTTGATATGACTAAGATGAACCTCCACATGTGAAATCAGAACATTTTGAGATCATATGACCAACTTACTAAAAATAGCAAGTTCCCAAAAATAGCAGCCCTACACAAGATAGCCCTTATTGAATTCAAAAATAGAAATATTTTTGGGTGATGCAAGATTGCTCGTACACCCAGGATGCTCCTGCATTAGACACCCAGGGTAATTTGAGAAGTGACCCTATCACGACTCAGGTGTGGAAAGGAAAACCAAGATGGTTAACCTCCTTCCTTTGTCAACCATGATGAATCTTCAACAGGTCATCCTTTCCACTTGACCAGATATTCTTCATATGTCCTGTTCCTTGTGCTTCTGCCAACATGACTGTCCAGTATGTCTTCAATCTCCTTGGTATCTGAACTACTTGCTAGAATACTCCACTATGCCGCTGTGATCTCATCTTCAACACTTCCTTCATGATACTCTGTCAAATCTGAAATGTTAAACATTGGTGAAATATTCAGCTCACTAGGCAATTCTACCTCTCATATGCATTTCCTGAATCATGCTTCTTCAGTATCTTACATGGTCCAAACTTCTTCATTTTCAGCTTGTTATATGTACCAACTGGAAACCACTCCTTCCGCAAATGAACCATGACTTCATCCCCAACCTGAAATTCCTTATGCCTCCTTTTCTCATTTAACTTAGCCTTATACTATGTGTTCATCTTGGTAATGTGCTTCCTCACCTCCCCATGGATGTTCTTCAAATGTTCTACAAAATCCTCAGCTTCAGCACTACTTATTTCTCTTTTATCTATCTTTCTCAATTTAGATGCATTTCTTGGACTATTTCCATATACAATCTAGAATGGTGATTTACCAATGCTCCTATTGACAAAATTATGGTATGCAAATTCTACCTGTGGTAAAATCAAATCCCATCCTATTGGCTTGTCTCCAACCAAACATCTTAGCAAATTTCCCAAACTTCTATTCACCACCTTTGTCTGTCCATCAGTCTGTGGATGATGTGATGAACTGAACTTCAAATCTATCTTCAACTTTTTCCACAATGTCCGCCAGAAATATCCAACAAACTTAGTATCTTGATTTGAAACTATGGTCTTTGGCAAACCATGTAGTCTCACCACTTCTCTGAAAAATAATTCTGCTACATGAACAACATCATTAGTCTTCTTGCAAGGAATGAAATGTGTCATCTTTGAAAATTTGTCAACCACCACAAAAATTGAATCATGTCCCTGCTGAGTCCTCGGTAAACCAACAAAGTCCATACTGATATCCTCCCAAGGCTTCTCTGGTATAGGTAATGGCTGATATAACCCTATATTCTACTTCACTCCTTTCGCCATCTTACATACTCTGCAACTCTATACAAACTTCTTCACATCTTGCTGCAACTGTGGCCAATATTAATTCTCACCAACCAAAGCAAGGGTTTTATCACGACCAAAATGTTGAGCCAATCCTCCACTATGCTTCTCTTTGATGAGATTCTCCCTCATAGAACTTCATGGAATGCACAACTAACTCCCTCTGAATAGCATATCATCCTAGATTATGAAATCTAGCCATTTCATCCTGTTTAGAGTAATAGGTTCTATACAAGCTTTCCAAGCTTCACCAAAATCAGGATCCTCTGGATACAAATTCTTGAGTTCCTTGAGCCCAACCACTTCAATCTACATTTCCATCAGCAATAGTTGCCTTCTGCTAAGAGCATCTGCAATCCTGTTAGACTTTCCACTCCTGTGTTTCAAAACAAATGTATAACTCTGCAAAAACTCAACCCATTTCAAATGCCTCTGATTCAACTTTCCTTGACTATTCAAATATTGCAAAGCTTGATGATCAGTATACAAAACAAACTCCTTAGGAAGCAAATAATGTCCCCACTTCTTTAATGCCTGAACTATAGCATAAAATTCTATTTTTCCTTTTGACTACTCCATTCTATTGAGGATTATAAGGTACTATACACTCCCTCTTAATCCCAACAGATATACAAAACTCTTTAAAATTTTCAGAAACATATTCACCTCCATTATCTGACCTTAGGATCTTTATCTTTCTCCCAATTTGGTTTTCAACTAATGCTTTGAATTCTTGGAATTTGGATAACACTTCATTTAATTCCTTTAGTTTAAGAAAATAAATCCATGTTTTTTTGGAATAATCATCAATGAAGATCACATAGTATGAATAACCTCCTAGTGAGAGAGTTGACATAGGTCTGCACAAGTCAGTGTGAATGAGTTCCAATGTACCTTTTGTTTTATGTTCACTAGAGGGAAATGATTTTTTATATTTTTACCTAGAGCACATCCTTTACAAGTTCTTGAATGATTTGAATTTAAATTTGAGATCCCTGTAGTAATATTCTTAAGAGAGGGAAGAGCACTATACCCCAAAAATGGGCTATAGGTTCATTAACCTCCTACATCATCAAATCGATCGAAATCAACATCAAAGTCCTAACCTAAGGCACATTTGCACATCAAGTTATCAAAACCCTAATTGATTTCATCCTAATTCTGCATCAGGGAATATTTCCTTGGATATTCCTATTTACCATAATTATCTTTAATTTACTAATTATTTGGTGATAAATCTTATTTATCCTAAATTTGATTAATTGAATATTTTGAATATTTAATCAATTAAGTTTAATTCTACCACTTAATTATTTAACTAAATTTAATTCTATTCTATTCCTAATTATATTATTTAATTTTGACAATAAATCAAAATCTCCTACGAATAATTGATTAAATATTTATTTAATTGATTAAATCCATTTGTCAAATTTAATAATATAATTTTTGAATAAAAGTTTGATTAAAATAATTGATTAACCCATGCATCAGTTATTCTTAAATTTAAAATCAGTTAGGTTGAGAATATATCACTTTTATTTTTAAAATTAATTTATAATTAAAACATGCACAATCAGAAAAGTAGTCAACTAGAAATCAACAGCCAAGTTTAAATTTAAACTCAACATTCAATTATGAGTTGAAAATTGAACTAAACTCTATTTTGAGTTAAAAGTTGTTTTTGCATGGTTTTATAAATTAATTATTCATGATTTCTTGTTAACTCAAAAATTAACTTGAGTTTATCAATAGTGATTTATGGATTTTCTCAATGCATCCTCAAGCCTTGGATTTCTATAAAATCAAGACTCAGCTCTTCACAAAGGTCTACGCACATTCACATCTCTCATATCCCTCGAATCTCTCATATCTCTCAAATTTGCACAATTACTCTGGAGAACTTGCATCTGAGGAATCAAGCATGTGTGATCAATTTGCATTAGATCAATTTGCATATCAATTTCATTCATCTAGATTAGATTCATATCAGTTTTCATCCTATTGCATAGAAAAATCCAAAAACATAGATCAATTTGCATTCATTCTCATTTTCTTTTAAATCCTTCATTTAGGTGTTTCATTGTCACTGATTTCGATTTCAATCTAAGAATATCATACTTGCACCTACTAGAAGGCAGTAAATTGCCTGGTTAGCTTAGTTTCAATTACATTGCAGATTTTGATTTTGCTAACCTCTAATGTTTTACTGAAGTGCTGTGTCCACAGCTAGGTACAATTTTCACACACATTTCTGGCGCCTACAGTGGGGCCCTGAAATGGGTTTCCATTTCTATTCTAATAATTTCATCCAATTTTTTGTTGTTTTCTTCCATTTCTACAATTTTTAGATTCTATCCGTACATTTTTTGTATCACTTTTGTCAAAAAGTTGTACCAAGACCCCTAACTATCGTATGATAGTTGAGATTTTGAAGAGTCATGCCAGAGGATACCCATTATTGTTTGAGAGCTGGATTGTCATGTGGGAAGACACCCACTATCGTACAAGTTTCTAGACTGTTGTACGGGAGGTAACAGGTTGTCATACGAGTTTTGACACTAGAATTCAATTGTCATTTCAAATTTTAAAGTAGTTTTCTAGATTTGATTTTTGGATTTGGACTAACAACTAACCCTAACAATTGAGATATTCTATTTTTGATTGGTATTTGTTGATTCGCTGATTGGAAAGTGCAACAAAATTGCTAAAACAGGAAAAATCTACTAAGCGTGTTGTGAGGAACTTAGGTATTCTATTCATTCTAATAACACTTCATTGTTTGATATAAAACAAACCTCTCTTGTGTCAAGCTTGAGTTCCTTTCTAGCTTTCATAATTCAAACTTTAGTTTGGGCTATAAAACGAACATAGATTTTCTTTTTGTATATTTGTTACACATAGTAAATAGACCTTATCGACACTATTTGTGGATGATCTTGAGAGAGTGGGCTTCATTCGCTTGTCTTTTCATGTGAAGCTCTTCTTGATGAAGGATCCCCTTGTAGGTAGGGAGGTTACTATGATTTTCTCACATTTTACTGGGTTTGGTTCTCAGCTTTTGATTGATACATTCTCTCTCCAGAGAGATTGATAGACCATAGTTGTTGACATCACAAATCTTGGTGATATAATTTTAGTCTTGGCGTGTCGGATTAATCTATCTACTGTGTTTGGATAAAAGTGATAAGGCTAGGGGATTATGCTCTACTTCCTTTTTGGATAGTATCAAAAACCCAAATCCTTGGATCTGGACCAAGTCTCCATGTGGCATCTTTTCGGATTCACCTTTAGAGAGGGTTAACCATAGTGGACATTCCCTTAATTAGGTCAACCACATGGATAGAACCTCAAGTGGTAATAGCCATTTTCACCATGGTATCAATAGCTGCTATATAAATGTCCTTATGTAGGAAATCTTCAAAGGTGTGGTCTCTTGTTGGGCTGTCAGATCTCCCTAGCAGCTCCTGATTGATTAAATTCTTAGATTGTGTCAAAACCTCGGTGCACCTGGATCGGAGTTTTCCCACTTGAGATCACAAATTTTGCAGAGTCATACCATTACTAAAAACCCTAGCAAGGCCAAATTTTTCATTTTCTAGGACTATGTGCATTATTGAAAAAACTTTTGAGAACATACAGAGTTGACCCCCAGGGGAACCTATACCATGAAACAAAGAAAAGGCTATTATGTTCTTCTCCCAGTTCGACAGAGGAATGAGGATGTTCCATCTACTTCCAAAGGGAAAAGACCTATGGGTGATCCAATGACACATGAGCCTTCTCCAAAGAGGCAGAGGCAAGAGGAATCAAGGCCAAAATAGGATGTCTATTCTCCTTCCTAGTCCCCTTTGCATTTAGATGAACATGGAGTTGCAGAACAATTGGTGCAACTAAGTAATGAGGGAAATATCTTTGTTTCAAATGATGAGTTGCAAGGAGTGCCAGAGGCACCTAGGGAGATAAAAATGGATCTCATTGTTGCAGAGTTTGAGGGTAAGCAAATTGAGCCTATTTTGAAATAGGCTAGTGATTCTTTTGTTGCTGATGACAAGTTTGTAAAGACTAGGGCATTCTTTCAATTTTTATGGAGGATGAGAATAAATCAATTTAAAGAGATTTGTGAGAAAAAGAAAGAAGAGTTCCCTAATAGGGACATAATTGAAATTGAAAAGGAGACCAAAGGGGAAATGATGAAACAATTTGAGAAGATCACCCCTGAAGAGGGGAAGAGCCATGATTCACAATGTTGGAGTTTTGATTCTTCCTAAGTGGGACATTGCAAATGCAATAATTTTTTATCAAATTAGGAAGAGTGAGGTAAAGACCCTCAGCATTGTAGAACAAGCACAACAGGTTGCTAGGGGTATCACTTTTTTAGATGATCATGATGCCCTGGTTATGTGGTCCCTCAAGAGGGAAGAAAGTAAAGGAAAAAGAGATTTTTTCTCTCTAGAATACACTAGAAATTTATTAGTGCAAAGGGTAGGTGAAACTTTTGGTCTTGAAGCTTCACGCCTCATTTTGGAGACTGCTAAATTTAATGTTAAGGTAGCAGAGAAAGAAGCACAAGAAAGAGAAGAGCTAAGGATTAAGTTTGAAACTATCCTTAAGTCCTATAATGAGCTCAAAGTAGAACTGGTCCATAAGGACAAACTGATTGCAAAATTTTCTAGACCATAGGATCACAGGCCACCCCAATTGTTGATAGCTGATAAGCTCGCAATGGCTTCTTCATCAAGTCATATCATTGAGTTTCCACCATCACCACTCCTGGAGACAAGTATAGATGCAAGGGTCAGTTGGGAAAAGCAACAATTGATTGAAGAAATAAGTCATTTCAGAAGAAAAAGGGTAGATTTGGACAAGCTAAGGGAATAAAATTTGAAAGATAAAAGCTTGTTAAAGCAGAGATATGAGGAAAAGGTTACAGAGGCTGTGATGCAATTTGCTACCAATCTGAATCCCACAATTATGTTTGACCATGCTAGGAGATTAAAGATATTGCTTACATCATTGGACAAGCATAAGGAGGAGTTAGGGAAAATTTTTGATAGATGGATTAAGAGATCCCCAAATGTGAGGCTATTCAGATGGTTGTCTAAGGCTTAAGTTGATCTTGACCCATTAATCAAACCATTACATCAAAGTGTGAAGAAGCTTGTGGAGCATAATATATTTTTGAATGATTTTGAGAGAAAGTCTAATTTGTTGAAGAAGGAATTAACACTCCCTTGCTATGATTTAATCCCAGGATTTTTCAAGAAAAGTGGTGAACTAAAGGAGTTAATCAAGTGGAGAGCACAAATAGATGATGATTTTTCTGCTAGAATGACCAGCATTTTAACTTTGAGAATACCTTATTTTTCATACACACTATTGAGACATTAATTTCTACCAAGTCCAAGTTTGATTTTATTCAGCGAGAAATTAGTCAGCTGGAGGACAAGTGGGAACAATTATTTGGAAAAGGTGTAGAGTTTGCAAATTTTGATTTCCCAAGTGAGGAGGTGTACAATAGATGGAGGTACTAGTACATACCTCATGCAGAAAAAGTAGATATTCTGCCTACTTGAGCCAGGCAAAGGCTGCAACTTTTTGAATCTTAAAGAGTTTTTGAGATATAAAGAGGTATTTATTGCAGGGATGACAACAAAGAGATGGTGATTAGATTTTCTTGAGGAAACCAAGGAAAGAATTGAAGACATAAAGGAAGGCGGCTATCTGCAAATATCTCTCCAAATCTAGTCAATGCATTTATTGTAAACCTAGTAGATTGTTGTAAAGTTTTTAGGTTAAATTTTCTAATACCTAGAATGATCAATAGCTTGTTGCATCTCCTTCTATATAAAGGATTTTCCATTATCATTCTAGGCATTGATAGTTTTAGGTGTTAAGAATACACAAATTTTGAAACCCTTACCCTCAATCGAGGATTGTAATATTTTGTATCATTTCTTATCAAGTAAAAGAGAAGAAGTATAGGTTGCTACCATTATCTTCCAAGCTTACTATTCAGAACATGTTGTATACAAATGATCAAAGGTTATACTTAATACAAATCTCAAATCTTTGTCTCTCCTTTGTATTTATTTTGTGAATCTTCTAAGTTCTTAAAGACTTGTATGAATATATTCATGCTTTGAGTTCTGATCTAGGATTGGATTAAATATTTCTCAGAATGGGATACATGTTCACTAAATCTACATAAGGATTTTCCATAAGTAGGAAAGAGTTGAGGTATTTGTATTTATGTTCAAAGACCAGTTCTTCTTAAGCATCTTTGTATTCATTCTATTTTCTGGTACTATTCACCTAATGGATAAGGCATTGGCCTGTATGGACCTATCTATGCTTCATGGGAAATGATTGAAATCATTATAATCAGTAATACATAAATCAATACCAGTCTTTTACTTTCATTTTATTTATATATTAGTTCTACCAAGTGATGGAGAGTTAATGAATAATAGGTTGTTATTTAGTAATTTCTCATTGATATCTGTTGTAAGATCCAGTATTGAGTAGGGAATACAGTTGTATCTATTGGATCAAGTGTACCCACCTTGGTTTTGTAGAGCCAAAAGTGAAGAGGGCAGCCTTGTCGCTATAGTTGATCTAGTTACTTATAGATTTCTCACATTTGGAATTAACCCCTCCATAATATCAGTCATAAGTATATTGGTGTCTCTAGGAGTGTAAAATCTTTTGAAGAACCAACAAAATTAAAGATTATGTTCTTGAAACAAATATATTTAAGTAATATCTCTCACAAGATAAATATTTATTACTACACTTAAATCTCATCAATAATTAGATATCATTTTACAATAAGCACTATGACACAATTAATTATATAATAACATGGACACTCATAATTCTTCTTCTTATAAGAGTGTAATTTATAAAGCATTCATCTTCTTTTATTCATTCTTCCCCTAACTCCATAGTGATCACTTCCATGGCTTCGACTATCCACTATGTCTCTAGTGTGATTCCTTATGGTATTCCAATTTTTTTAATATGATTACTACTTTTCCCTCCATTATCATATTGATTAACTTTCTTTCTTCCTTCCACCCCTTCACGTACTTGTACCATATCATACACTAAATTTTCTCATAACACTCAAGAAGGACTTTTCCTTTTAGGCAATTTCTCCCCCTTTTCCATGATAGTGCCCATTAATATCCATCTTCTTTAAACTCGCCTCATGAGTTGTTTCCCACCTCACACCATTTTTATTCCCACCTCTAACTTGGATACATTATTTGAAGAATCAATCGACTTGGAGCAAAATTCAATCATATGCAAGTGCTATGAAATTACAATATTTGAGTCAATGTCAAGTAATGTCAACCTTGTAATCTATGCAAAAATTTTAAAATATTCAGTCAAGTCATCTTTGATGAAAATGTAATGTTCCAATTCAATTTTATAAGCATAAAAATTTGGGCTTAATTTTCTACAAATTGATTAGCTGAGTTACCTGCATGCAGTAGGAATCAAGAATCATAAAACCTTTTTTAGCTGAGTTAACAAAGAGCACGCATGGAATCCATTCAAGTGTTTAGCCAGATGTAGATGAGGTATTGGAGTGTTAGAAGAGGGGAAAAATTATATACCTACATAATGTGAATAGATATGTAATTGATAATGATGGGCAGGTCGAGATGATGACCCTACATGCCCATGACCATACGTGATGTTCAGTGCCCCTTGCAGTATTGGATAAATCATAAACTAAACATAAAATATATATCTTATCCCCCTTGGTAAGATATGCTTGTTTCCTTCCATGATGCAGACATTAGTGTGGTCTTACTTTTTGTACTAGCTGGAAAAAACAAAGAAAATTATTCGAGACAATGCATTAAAGGTAAAGATCGCTTACCATAAAGAAAAAGATAACGATCATGTTTGTGACAGATTTGATAGAATGGATGGTACAAAATTATTTTTAGAAAGTAGGGTTTCCAAATAAAAACTTCAAAACAAAAAATAATTAATTCTGTTTGATTATTCAATTTTATAAGCATTGAAGTTTCGACTTAATTTTATGGAAATTGATTAGCCAATTTACCATGTCAGCAAGAATGAAGAATCATAAAACCTTTTTCATCTGTAATGAAGATTAAAATTTGGAAGTTAATGTGTAGAATTTCAGGCCAACTATAGCAGTGAAACATATCTTTTATAAGTTAATTGTAACTTTCCCAAGGCATTGCCCATTTTAATTTGGGTTTGAAAATAATTATCATTAATTTAACTCAATGTTTCTAATGATGAATTATCCTATCAATAGTTGTGTTATTCTATTCCAAACATTATAAGGTAAAGTTAAAGATCAAGTAAATAATGTTCATCTACAAACTATATTTCTTTATAGGATCCTTCCTCGTATAAAAAAAAGTGTTCCCTAAAGTAGCTCTCCTTAGTTTATGCTCATAAGCACTCTAACAAACATGGTAGATGAAATCACTAGAGGATCTAATCTTCTTACCAAAGAGAGTGTTTTTATAATACAACAAGCTAGGCTTTTCTTAACTCTTTCAATAACATGTTTCCATAGGAAGAATTCTAAAAATCAAAAGAAAAATCCTAAAACTCTAAAATCAATTCACTTCTAAATGTAACCCTAGAGCCAACATGCAAGGGGTGAAGAGCATTGTTTGTGATATTAAATCTTGCACCATTTTATAATAGATCCTTAATCCAAAAATAAATTTTCCTATCCTCAACCTATAAAGAACCCCAATCTAAAATATGAGACACATCGGGAATACACTATCTCAACATAGAAACATGAGAAACACCATGGGCATATAATACATAGGTGGAGATGCAAAGAAAAAGGAAAAAAAACCAATCCTCTCCAAAATCTCAAAAGGTCCAAAAAAATACAATGTTAATTTAGAGCCTTTCCCATAGCAGATGGGGCTCTTCCACAATCAAACTCATGAAAACATGTCGTCATCCATTGAGAAGTGATGTAGTCTAACCTATGAGCATCATCATACTTCTTCTATCAATCTTGAGAAGGAACCTAATGCTCTCTAATACAAACCACCTTCTACTCCATTTCCTAAAGCATCCTAGGATCCAACACTATACGATCCTCTAAATGATCTCAAATAAAAGGTGTACGACATAGTAAACCATACAAAGCCTAGAAATGAGACATGCCAAGAGAACTATGGTACTAATTATTATAGGAAAACTCAAAAAAATGAAAATAGTCCCCCCACCTCGACTACTGATCCATCACATACATGTGAAGCATGTCCTTAAGAACTTGATTCACATGGTCCATCTAACCAGTGATCTTGGGGTGATATGTTAAGCTAAAATTGAGTTGTGTGCCCAAATCATGTTAGAGAGATGTTCAATGTAGAAGTAAACACTGGATCTCTATCTAAAACATATTGATGTATCTGATAAAAAGGTTCAAGGATCTATAGATTTGGATAGTCTGGATATAGATCAAGTAATGAAAATATCAATAATTATGCATACAAAAG
The DNA here is from genome assembly GCA_027943335.1 of Chamaecyparis obtusa. Lineage (NCBI taxonomy): Eukaryota > Viridiplantae > Streptophyta > Pinopsida > Cupressales > Cupressaceae > Chamaecyparis > Chamaecyparis obtusa. The sequence continues at coordinate 203,335 of BSBK01009154.1, forward strand.
CTTAAGGAAAGAGCTTTGCAGAACAATGAGAAGGAAGGAAGATTGTTGTCTAGGGAAACAAATGTTCTAAAGAAGATTGTTCCTGCTAAGTATAAGACTGGTGATATAAGATTGTTTGGATATCACAATCTATGTTGAACACCTAATACAAGAAAAAAAATTCAATTTGGTGAAGTTTATACTAAGTTAAGGTGGTCAGACACCAGAGTTTTTATATTATAGAAAAGTTGTAGTAGAAAAATCATAATTAATTATTTACTTAAAAAAATACAAAATAATATGTGTCACATCTAGATATGAGTCTATTACTTATATATATAATCTTGTAAAAATTATTATCATTTGGTTGTGTTTAAGGTAGTTGTACATACACCTACTTATCTTTTTAGTTGTAACTGATAGACTGATTGAAAACTAGCTATAAATTTAAAATGACATAAAAAAATTTAAATCTGAAACATGTACCACATTCTATGCTTCACCTACTACAAAGAATTTTTTTTTTCTAATTTGATGAAGTTTAGACTAAGTTAAGGTGGTCAGAAACTGGAGTTTTTATAATTTGGAAAACTTGTAGTAGAAAAATCAAAATTAATTATTCACTTGAAAAATTTGTAAAAAATAATGTGTCATATCCAAACATGAGTTTACTACTTATATCTATAATATTGTAAAAAAATATTATCATTTGATTATGTTTAAGGTGGTCATACATACACGTACTTCTTATCTTTTTCCTAAATTTTTTGTACTACTGCATTGAAATTTGAAATTTTCACCATATAGATTTTTTTTTTTCAAAAGAGGGATAGTATCTTAGAAACTAAATTAAATTTTCTACAAATTCTATTCTTACATATTTTTTATATAACATTGGTAACTTTTTTAAATTTTTGCGTCAACTTGCCTAATCCTAATTTTCTATGTTTTCATTTCCACTTAAGGGCCTAGTTTGGCATATCATGATCCTGCACATAGTCTGAGGAAGGAGAAAATCAGCTTGCAAAGTTATAAAATAACTTTGATCTAGTCAAAGGGTATGCATAGGAACATGTAGTTGAGGCTCTTAAAAGTCAAAGATAAGATCAAGTCACTTGAAGTTGAGAGGCTAAGAATGAAAGGTGGACTCATAGACTTGGAAAATCTTATTGTTCCAAAGGTTGATTTGATGCAAAGAGATTTGATAGAGGAAGTTGAGGCCTATGAGCACTTTAGTCCGCTCAACTTGATTGAGGTTGAGAAGTCAGCATATTCTATATGTGGAAAGTATTCGAAAGACTTGGGATGCAAATTTGGTAGCTCTTTGGAGCAAATTTTTAGATATATTCAAGTTTTTATAAGTATATTGTCATATTCTATGTATATGTGAATAGTATAGGAGTTTTGGTAGATGAATTTTTATTTTTAGGCCTTTCTTTTTGTTGCAGAGTGGGTAGCAGGGCGGTGGACAAGGTTCTCAAGAAAGGATTGATTTGAGTGGTTTAGGCACTTCAAGCTTACTAGCCTCCAAGGCACCCCAGATAGACAAAAACCTCCAAATAACTCAAGAACCTTCCAAATGCACAAGGTTAATTGAAAAGGGTTAAACAAGGTATATTTAGTGAGTTTCAAATAGTTTTAGGCTTTCAAGCAACTCCCAACAAGCAATTTGTTCAAACTGGCTACTAGGCCTAATTGTCCTCCTAGTAAGTCATGAGCGATACAAATATGAAGATAATTTTGAAACTCCCTAAAGGAATAAATCAAAAAATTGCATTTATTAATACCCTTTTCACCATACTTTAATATACCAAAAGATTGCAGTGAGGTACTTTGGACCAAACTACCCAAAACCTGATTGTGCCATGTTTTTTAGGGTTAAAAAAATGCATTTAACAAAGGAACTATGTTTCAAACATACCCAATGACCATGAAACCTTTACCAATTTCATGAAATGAATCAAATCCCCCAAATATCAAATCAATTTGGATCTTGGACCTCTGCAAGCATAAAATCCCCAAATGTGACCCAAAAACCCCTCTAATCTATGACTAGTACATTGTCACACTTACCAATTCTTCCCCCAACTTCTGAGAGTTGTTACACCCTCACCTCGGTGTCCTTAAATGACTTCAAGAATAAAATGGGGTCCTCCAATGGATGGATCTCCTACTACTACTCCATAGCCACACTTTTCAAGGCCATTTCATGCCTCCAAACACAACAAGTTGATCAACTGACTAATCACTTGCATCTATCAACTCGACCCTATAATGTTAGGCATAAATACATAATGTGAAAGTCAATAAATCTATCCCCAAGCCATAGTTACAATATTATGGGTATGGTTATATCATTTTACTTGAAGAAAACAAAGGAAAACTTGACTGTTACAACCTCTTTGTAAATACAATTGATTTTACATAATGCAATCCTTTGATAATGGATCAAAAAAATGTTAAAAACATCCCTCAACATATTTTAATGATCAAAAAATGGGAACTAATCAAAATAGAACTCAAAATAGACAAGAAAACATGAATTATATTCAAATGTTGTGTACATTATGTACTTTCTCTTCACCAATCTGTACTCCTCTATCTCTCAAACATCTAACGATGTTTATAAAATAGTTCTCAACTTCCACAACTGACCCCAAGTGGTTGGGAAGGAGTTAGACTTGTTTAATCCTCCAAAATGTGATTTCCCACCAAAACACAACTAGTCATTAACATTAAAAAATTTGAATTATTAACTTGTGTTATTTGGTGTTTAATTGCATAGATCTTATTAAAACTTGGAAGATTAAATCCCTAGGACCTAATTAACATGGATAACTTTAAGAAACCCCCTCCAAGGAAAAAGTGTAAAATCCTTGCGAATCCTACATTATTTTAGGGGGAGATTTTTTCTTAATGAAGGCTATTTTTTTTTCAAATCTATGAATTTTCATAGTTTTTATTGGCGATTTTTTCCCTACCAAATTGAATTTCCATAAATTCCTAGTGAATTATACAATCATGTGGGGGAAAATATATATTGAATTAGGAAATTTTTTTTGTTTTGAAGTAAAAAAATTATAATATATGAGAAGAATGATTTTCTTTAGAAGGGAAAAAAATAATTGAATTGGCGATTTTTATGTACCATTTGAAAATTTATTTATTTTATTGGCTAATCATTCATTAATTATGGGAAAAAATTATTTTATTGGCAGTTTTCAAAAGATGGGACATAACACGGATAATCACATTGGCACGTAACCTAACAATAACATCTATTATTTTATAATATTGAATCTATAATTTGAGACCGTCTAATGATCCAAGATCAATGGCTGAAGTTTAATTTCAGGCCCAATTTATTGAACGAAATAGAGTTCTCCAGGAAGTCACTGAAATATTGACACGTATCAAATTAGGGTTGTCAACTTGTCTATAGACTCAACGTGTTGGTATCGATAAGCACGACTAGTCACATCGACACGTAACCTAACATCCATTGTTTTATAATGTTAAATCTCTAATTTGAGACCATCTGATGATCCAAGATCAATGGAGCTCAAGTTTGATTTCAGGCCCAATTTCTTGAAGAAAACAAAGTTCTTTAGGAAGTCACCAGAATGTTGACACGTATCAAATTAGTCTACACTATAGCCATGATCTAATTAATGCAACCCCACGTCAAGAGAATAATGCCTTAACTAGTTACCAACTTATCTTCATGACTCCAAAAGAACATAAAATATCATCATACTATAACATAGAGGTCAAGGTACTAGGAGACCACCTAAGTGAGTGTCATCACACAACCTATGTATTGGGATCCTCCCTGGCAACCATGTAACCCTGGTCCCCCCTTTATGAATAGGGATCCACCCTGGCAGTTATCCCTGGTCCCGGTACTCCAATCAGGTCTATGTGGCCATTAATATGTTCTCTTTCATTATCTTTTAATTCCCCCCCTTCCCAGGTTAATTTTTAAGGTTATCACTTTTTACAAACCCAACCATAGGCTCATCTAGCAACCAATTTAGGGTTCCAACACCCATGGTGAGCCACTCACTTAAGGTTCCTATTCCCTTACCCCATCACAAGCCACAAATACAAAATGACACTTCCAAGTCCTGATTCATAGGTTTTAGAGACTCCCCTGTGAACTCAGGCCCTCAGAACGAGTCCTAACCATATCCATATACATAGCAGGAAGCTATTGGAAGAAGGTCTAACACAAGACATCACAAAAGAAATCATAAAAATTTCCACATGCCCAAGTAAAACTTTACCAAGGCTCATTTATAGGTCAAAGGCACCCTCCCGTGCACACAGGCCACTGAGACAAGTCCTAGCCTCATAACCTAAACTCAAGTATAAGACAAGTACAAACACATCATAAATAATCCTTAACAAAGCAAGTAACAAATATTCATAAATGATACAAACTTCCGCATACACAAAAAGAAACAACACCCATATGTGGAAATCTCCCGATCCTGAAATTTGGCTAAGTCTAAATTTTTAAGAAATCTCAAAATTAGAAGTTGCATCTTAACTCCTATGAATTTGGAACCTATCTCAATCATCTCAGAAGGGACCTGAACCCTTTATACAAGTATAAATTAAAGTATAAGAAATTAAAGTATGTGTATAAAGCCTGAATCCTATTTTCATCAGTTTACACTAGCTCTGTCAGTTGACACTAGCTCTGTCTGTTCATACTAAATTGGTTGGTTAATACTGCATTTGTCAGTTAACTCTAGACTAGTCAGTTAACACAGGACTGGTCAGTTATTGCTGCATTGGTCAATTAACACTGAACTTGTCAATTAACACTGTAGTGGTAAGTTTCAACCTGGCTCAGTTAATACTAAACCGACCTACCTCGGTGAACACTACACTGACCTAGCTCAGTTAATACTAGACCGATCGGGCTCGGTTAATACTAAGCTGACAGAAACTGTGGAATACGACTGTCAACTATGACTTGTGGGTAAAACTAGGCATTATGGGAACTATGGTTGCCTAATCTAAGCATGACCCATTTGAGATCTCCCAGTTTTCCTTTAGAAATGGCTCATCAATCCATCCTATCAATCTAATAAATATGTTCTAGATCTAGACAAACAAAACAGGTACTAAAATAGATATCAAACTGTAGGTTTGAAACAGAAGTTCTAAAGTCTCAAAGAACTCATGGACATTCTGGATAAGGAAGGAGATACAAGGGAAATTCTAATGACCCTACAACCTCCTACAAATGCAGAAATAATCATATACATACAATCATGGAAAAATATTTAAACATAATCCTAAACTCCAAATCACTAATACAGGCACAACATATATAGATATGTAGAACATAATCATTCTATAATTTATAGAGACAATACAACACACAAACCACATATTCATACACAAAGAGGAAGAATGGAGATTCTTCCCAGTTTTAGACCCTACCTTGGGTCCTATGGAGAAATCCTCTTCCCTTGACTGGAGAATCCCTGCGAAACTTCAACCCTTGAGTAGATATCTCTTTGGAAATCTTCCTCTGGCAACCAATTCCAAGCAACCCTCACATGGACAAACTTCACCAACCAGAAACTCTCAACTCATATAAAAATATCACCAAAACTTTTCAGAGAAACAATTACAGACCACTCAAAAGGAACAAATCTTCCAAAAATTAACATCCTCCCACACACAAAAATCTTCAAATATTTATCTTCCAACTATGTGGTTGGAGGAGTTGCTTTACAGGAAGCAACTTCTCCAACTTCCTTAATTGATTGGAGGAACAACCAAATAATCTCCCGTAAAGACTTAATCAAGGTTTTTAATAAATTTAATTAAAATACCTATTAAATGAAAGTATAACAAGAATAATAAACAAATACCTTTCAAGAACAACACATAGCACAATAGGAAAGCAAGTGGCCTAACTTCTAGGAGGTCTCGAGTTCAACTCCCTCCTAGATAGCCAATATTACTACAAAGGACATTTTCCTTTTTATTATTATCATTTTACTTTTTATTTAATACATTTATCAAATATACTTTATTTCACTCACTTTATTTACTCATTATAAATAACATACCATTTACACGAATAATGAAAACATACAATTATTATTATTTATATAAGCATGGATATTCTCATGTGCACCCACATATACACATACCTATATAAAATACAAACAATTATAATATATTTATAATTATTATACATACCAAATAGATTACTTCTAACTCATAACATTAACTCAATCCAACATCAAATCAAGTCCATAACATAAACTGCATTCTACTTTCCCAACTAGGATAACTTCCTAAACAAAATTTTAAGTCTATGAGTAGCCTTGAGAATGTCTTGGTTAAATCTCCACACATCAACAGTTTGAGGATTTTGAAGGCATGCTTAGACCTATGTATTTGGGTGGAGATGATGCTTGGTACCTGCATCCTGCATCACCAGCTCATATGCATATACAAATATATAATCATAAACAGACAGTGGAAAACAAGGAGGGGAGTGCAACATCGTGTGGGCCTCCCGTAGGAGTAACTATGACTACCCCTCCTCATCCTACACTCACATCAACCAGTGAACATCAAACCATAATAGGGTCAGTAGGGTTAGATCATAATATAAACATCATCATAACACAAATCAATGTAAAACATTTTATTGATAGTTCATTTCTAGCCATTCATCATTAAAATCATAACTCATTTAATCTTTCCAAATAAACTACAGTAACCAAATATATATGCTCAAATGTTTCATAAAATGTTAACTAAACAATAATCATAGTCCATCATAAAATTCAAAGTGTCAAAGAAAAAGTCTTGTTAGTCTAACATAAGAAGATGCTAGGGTGGGCATTACATCCTCTCCCCCTAGGATTAGGCTTACTACTAGAAACCTACAAATAAGTATGGATATGCAGATCTAAGTCTGCTAACATCCTCCCAAGTAGTAGAGGTATCATCATTGGGGTCCCATTGGACCCTTAGCTACTCTATGATATGACCCTTGAGTGTCAAGGTCTGTTGTTGGAGTACGTACTGGCTCCAAAGCTAGCTACCCTTCCTCTACTTGTAAAGTGTTCCAATCCAATACATGAGTCAAATTAGGAATATACTATCTAAGTAAGGATATGTGAAACACATCATGCACACATGCAAGGTTGGGTGGTAGGGCGAGTCTATAAGCAACCGGTCCTATCCTCTCAAGGATCTCAAATGGACCTACAAATCTCAGTGCCAACTTAGAACCTTTTCCATAATAGATAGGGCTCTTACGTGGGTGAACTCTCAAAAACACCTTATCTCCAACAAAGAACTGTCTATCAATCCTATGAGCATCAGTATACTTCTTCTACCTATCCTGAGCTATCAAAAGATGTTCTCTGATCCTATGAACCTGCTATTCCATGTCTTGTAACATCTCGGGGCCAAGTAAAACTTTGTCCTCTAAGAGATCCCAACTTAGAGGGGTATGACAAGGATGACCATAAAGAGCCTAAAATGGTAACATCCCCAAAGAACTATGATAGCCATTGTTATAGGAAAACTCCACTAGGTACAAGTAATCTTCCCAATGAGTTTGTCTGTCCATCACATACATCCTAAGCATGTCTTCAAGAACATGATTAACTCACTCTGTCTGACCATCGATCTCTGGGTGGTATGCAGAACTGAAATTCAGCTGAGTCCCTAAGGCATGCTACAAAGAGGTCCAAAACTCTGAAGTGAATACTGGATCTCTATCAGAGATAACCTTTCTAGGAACACCATGTAATCTAACTATATCTTTCATGAAGATTCTAGCTACTGAGGTAGTTGTATAGGATGACTGCATAGGTGAGAAATGTGCTACCTTGGTTAACTTATCCACTATGGCCATGATAGCATCATGTCTCTGATATGTGACTGGTAGTCCCATAATGAAATCCATAGATATCATATCCCATTTCCATTTGGGAATCAGATGTGGTTGAAGGAGGCCTGCTGGGTGATGATGCTCGGTCTTGACCCTCTAACATTCGAGACACCTAGCCACAAAATCAGCTATATCCCTCTTCATACCAGACTAGAAATATAGTTGTCTTAGATCTGAATACATCTTCTTAACACCTAGATGAGCTGAATATGGAGCATGATATGCTTCCACCATGATGACTCTCTAAACATCACCTGAAAGTGGCACATAAATTCTACCTTGATGTCTCAGCAGTCCATTTGACTCTAAGGAATACCCTAAGAACCTTCCTTCTACGGTCCTTTGTTAGAAAGTAAAGATCCCCAAGATAATTGAGAGGGGGGGGTGAATCATTTATCTGATAATTAAACCATTTATCAACTTCAACATCAACTTCAACAGCTTTAAACCATATAATCAATGCAGTAACCAACCATAGAAAGATAATCATACACAATGACACAATAACACAAGATATGTTAACTAGGGAACCTCTTGATCAAAGAGTAAACCCCGGTGGGAATGATGCACTAATATGAAAGTTCCTTGTGAGAGGATGGACCCTGTTAGGAGTCTTATGAATTACATTCAGTACATATGAATCTCAGTTAGGAGATTTTGAATCCCTGTTAAAAGATTCTAACCCGGTTAAGAGTTATGGAAGACAGAAGGACCCACTGCCCAAACAGCTTCAAGGCAAGATCTCTAAACTCACTGTCCTATAGATCTTATGATTATTCAATAGAATAATATGAAATATATTACCTCCTTCACACTATGCCAAAACTACACTCTCTGCTACACAAGATCACAAATCTAGATCTCTGTACTTCACAAGTCTTCCTTCATCACTGAATTATCTCTTTTCTTCACCTCATGCATACATTCGCATCACAACTTTCATAATTTCATATCACAACTATTACAATCCTATACACAAAAATGAAATCATTCATTCCTTTATACCACACTCAAATAATTACAAATGTGTCATCATGCAAATACAAAATAATAATTTCAACATGCTACATCAAAAATCACATAAAATTGTCGGCTTCCAGATACAATAACTTTCCAATCGTGTGACCTCAAAGTTTTCACTATGAACCACATCACCACCAATGAGTCTCAAACTTCCCTTTAACTGCATAGAATCAGATTCCATCCTGGTTAGGAGATATCCTCCGATTACCAAAAACCGCTACTCAGGAACATTGCCAGAATACTACTTCCACCAAAATGCTTATAACTTTCATGAATGAATGAATTTATTTTTGTTCTCTTAACCATAGGTTAATAACACACCAAAGACCATACCATCAACTACACATAATCCCAAATGCAATATCCCATGTGTGCAAAACAAAATTGTGCCTGCTACTCTGCTAAACTCTAGAATATCACTGTGTTGACATCAATGACAATCATAGTCATGAATGCAACAACCACTGCTATAGAATGACTACCAAAGGCTTCATCATTCATTCCTAACATCCTTCCTATCTCAATATTAGCCTTAGCTTCTAGATAAAAGGTATCTAAAGAAAGTTCCTACAAGATCTGACCTCTCAAATCAGTCGAAAGGAAAAGCTTGGATATCTCATGTCTCCTTCTACTTAAAGCATCTGCCACCATATTTTCCTTACCTTGGATATATCTGACCTCAAAGTCATACTCACACAGGAACCCCATCCATCGATGTTTCCTAGCATTGAGATTAGGTTGAGTAAATGTGTATTGAAGGCTTCGATGATCAGTGTGTAACTCAAACTGATGTCCCAATAAGAAGTGTCTCCAACGATTCAGGGCATGAACTACAGCTGGTAACTCCAAATCATGGGTGGGATAGTTAAGCTCATGGTCCTTAAGCTTTCTAGACTCATAAGCAATAACTCTTCCCTCTTGCATCAATACTGCCCCTATGCCTTCCAAGGAGGCATCAGTACAAACTACCAAATTTTCAGCGAGATCAAGTACCGCCAAAATTGGGGCACTGGTCAACTTATCCTTTAGGATCTGAAAAGATTCTAAACATTTCTCAGTCCAAATGAACTTCTTCCCTTTCCTTTGCAAGGAAGTGATGGGGTGAGATATTTTGGAGAATCCTTGGATGAAACATCTGTAGTATCTAGCTAAACCCATGAAATTACGAACCTCTGAGACGTTGGTGGGGGTTGGCCATTCAACTATATCTTGTATCTTGGTGGGATCAACTGCTATACCTTCTCCTGAGATAACATGACCAAGATACTTAACTTTAGTTTGAAAGAAATTGCACTTCTCCAAGTTTGAAAATAACTGATTCTCATGAAGGCATTGTAACACTTGTCGAAGATGTTGCTCATGTTCTTCCACTGTCTTAGAATACACCAAAATATCATCTAGGAAAATTATTACAAATTTATCCAAGAAGGTTCTGAATACTCCATTCATAAGGCTCATGAATACTGATGGTGTGTTTCTGAGACCAAAAGGTACTATGGTAAATTCATAGTGTCTATACTGAGTACGAAAAGCTATACAATGAATGTTAGCTTCATGAATTCTCAACTGATGATATCCTAACTTCAAATCGATCTTGGAAAACACCTTAGCTCCTTTCATCTAGTCAAATAGGTCATCAATTCTTGGAAAAGGGTATTGATTCTTAATGGTTACTTTTTTGAGTTGATGATAATCAATGCACCACTGTAGTGAACCATCCTTCTTTTTAACAAAGATAATCAGAGTTCCCCAAGGTGACACACTTGGTTTGATAAAGCCTTTTTCTAAGAGTTCTTCTAATTGAACTTTTAATTCACTCAACTCTTGAGTAGTCATGCGATAGGGAGCTTTAGAGATAGGCTCAGCTCCTGGCACCAATTCTATGCAGAAATCAATATCCCTTTTGGGCAGCATTCCCAAAATCTCAGTTGGATATACATCTAGAAACTCCTGAAGCAAAGGGTGCTCGAGTATAATTTCTCTATCTCCCTTTTCCATCAAATCATTAATTGAGACTGCAAAAAGTTGGCATCCTTTGCTCATGCATTTCTTAAGTTGCATAGCTAATATCATCCAGAGTGAAATAGGTCATTGAATTCCCAAAATTGTGTTGGGCTTACCTAAATCATCCATGCAATGAATGACCTTTTTCCTGCAATCTATCCTAGCTTCATGTGCTATCAACCAATCCATTCCTAGGACAACTCCATACGTTCCAAGAGGAATAACTTGAAGATCAACATTGGTAGAAAAAGGTCCTAATCCCAAGTTGCAACCTTGAACACACAAATCTGTGGTCATTTAGCCCCCGAGGCTAGCTCTACCTACCACTTAACTCCTTTCCCTACTACCACTAGCTTGCACTTTTCTATCAAAGAAGAAGATATAAAGGAGTCGATTGCTCCTGAGTCAAAGAGAATAAAAATAGTTTTACCCTTTAACAAACCTTAAGTTTGTATGATAGTTTTTTGGTGTTCATCTTATCTATGTTCCACTGCGGTGAACATCCTATGAGACCAACTGACATCTCCTACTGTTGGTTCTTAAACTACTTGATTTTGATTACTGAAATTTGTGCGTTGGGGGCAATGAACTGCAATATGTCCTTGTTGTCCACAAGAGTATAACCCAGTATTTCTTCCCAAGTTCTTTATAGGAGGTGCGTTGGACTGTTGATACCCTCCTTTGTTGAAGTTTTGAGAATTTTGGGATTGTGGAGGAGGAAACCTTTGTTGTGTTCAATAATTCCCTCAGTTCTGGGGTTGTTGAAACTTACCATTGCTTTTGTTATTATTTTGAAACTTTTTCTTAGGGAAATTTTGTCCACCTTTGAAAAATGACTATTGGTTCTTAGAGTTGGAATTTCCTTGATCAAAGTTCCCCTTAGAGCCTGATCCAGCATTGAAGGTTTGGCCACTAGCATAGCCACCTTTTCCTTTGTCCTTCCTTTCAATAAGGTATGCCTTCGTGATGGCATCCTGGAGATTTTGGAGTTGTAAGACTGCTACCTATCTAGATATTCAGTCATTCAGACCTCTAATGAAATGTTGGACAAGTATAGGTCCATGATCTCTAAAGCCTGAGAAAGGCTTAAGCTCATAGAACTTTCTTTCGTACTCTTCCACCGATATGTTGGCTTGCTTGAGGTGGTGGAATTCTTCTACCCTTCCCTACCTCCACTAATCAGACATGAACTGATCCTTAAAGCTTTCTAGGAATAATTCCCATGTGTTGGTGTAATTAATTATTCCTAATTACACTTTACTTAATCTTACTAAGGTTAATGCATTGCATAGTAATTTGTGATTGACACACCTAGGAGTATGCACATCTATTAAGCACACATGTAGGAGAATTTCCACTTTTGGTGTGATAGTTGTCATCACATACCTCATTGTGTGTGAGATCCACCTTTTGTTCTCTTATCACATTATCATCCTAATCCAATGCACATACTTTATTACATAATGGAGGATGATCCACATTTGGTGGACATGTGATTACACCTAGCATAGGTAATAGCTTATCAGCTCCTTATAATTGTCTCTTATCTCATTTCCTATATAAGGAGGCCTATTATGTACATTTTAATCATGTCCATGATCAATAATATCATTCTTGCATCTTAATGCAATTGTCTTGCCAATCTCTTGTGGAAGTTATCTTGGTCTTGCATTCGATCCTGGGGGTGTTGTAGAGTCACCTAAAACTCTAACATGGTATCAGAGCTCTCAAGGTGTGAAGACATCTTCTCAAGAAGTGCAATCTTGGCTTGATTCAATTGTGGGTGTAGAATAAAGGTATTTGGACATCACCATTGCATAGTCTATTTGAAGAAAATTTAGGGTTTTGTATTTTGTGGCTTTCTATTGTAGGTCAATATTGGAGCTTGCTAGTGCAAATCAGAGGTTGGCATCATATTAAGGAGGTCCAAAAACCCCTAAATCGAATTTTATTTCATCCAAATCAGACATCCGAGGCCAAATCTAGAGCTATTTGAATTTTGGAAGTGCGGCGGCGGCGATTCAGAAAAAATAATTTCAGAGACGATTTTCAAATAGCGATATCTCAGTCATCTGGACTCCTTTTTTCAAGAAATTTTTTTTGTTTTGGGGTAGAATTTCATGATCTACACAATGGTTTAGATGGTTTCTGATCTATATTCTTGAATTTTTCTAAAAATCACAAATCTCAATTTTTGCAACTTCCAAGGCCTCGTTTGAGCTCATATGAACTCCTTTTTATGTGCAATTTTTTTTGAAAGTGCATTATTTTTTCTGTATTTTCCAAATCTGGAATCAGATTTTAGTGACTATGACCAAAAAAATTTCTTTCAAAAATTGGCTTAGTTTTTTCATTTGTAATGCATAAGCTTTAGCTTGGTCTTTTGCATAATGATCTAAGTCTATTATAGCCTAATTTTGGAGTGTAATTATTTGTTGATCTCAATTTGTAATGAGAGAAGTGTATCATTAGTGTAATCATGGGTTATGAAACACATCCCACAGTAGTACTTTTGACTAAGGATAATTATGAGTCATGGGCAAAAGGAATCATCACACATTGTAGATAGCTTAATCTCTTGCCTCATCTTTATGGACTCATTCCTGAGCCAAAGTCACAAGGGAAGCAATATGTTTGCGGAGAAAAAAAATGCTCATATTATCAATTTGATTATTAGTAGCATTAGTTTGTGTCTCTTCTATGACATCTACCCCAGATTTAGAGGTGTTCAATGTCCACACATAATTTGGACAATCATTTGGGAGATTTTTGGTGATCCACATGTTCCTCCATTCCTAGATGATCTTACTTTAGATTGCCTCATTCCTCTTGATGATGCAAATAATATTCCCTATGATGATTATACTTTAGATGCAATTAAAGAATTTGCAGTAATTGAGAGTGAGGATGATCTAGTGGCTCCTCCTGTAGCTCCTACTTCTCTAGTTGAGATCACACAATCATCTCTTGTTGGTGATTCTAGTGATTCATTGCAAGAGATATCTATTTGTCTTCCTGATTGGGATTCTTACTTGCTAGATATTGGTTCATTATTTGTGGAGTCTCATATTTCAGATTTGGGAGACATACTTGAGGGGGTTTCTCTTCTCTTTGATGACAGTTTCATCATAGTTGGAGATACTTCTTCACATTCTTTGGAGATTGACATTCTCGATTCTTCTTCTTCACTTGGTTTGTCACATGATGTGATAGATTCTTTGAGATTGGAGAGGCCTATTCAGTCTTCAAAGATGCATATTTGGAGACCTTCTTCCTTCTTTCATTTGGATATGGATTGGTTAATGACATCATCATCATACTTCATTTGGATTCCACTTCCTAGTTCCTATCCACAATGGGAAGCATTCCTACATTTGTACTTGGTATATCTTCTTCCCAAGGGGAGAAATATTGTTTGTAGTCATTGGAATTTAATTTGTCTTCAAGAACTCACCATTTTTGTAAGAGATTCTTCATTATGGGGGGGTTATCATGTCTCCAACTATCCTTCTTATGGGGGGATAATTATTTGTATATACATGATGTATGTAGTTCTTGGTGGGTCTTAAGTACTCCAACCATCCATGCATCTTGTTTTCTTCTCTCTTTTTGGAGGAGGGTTTTTCCCATGAAGTTTTCCCTCTTTCTCCACTTTATGAGAGTTATGCATTTCATGTATTGCATTTTGTACATGGGTACCTAATATGGCCTAGTTGCCAGGACCCATTTTACATTGTCAGTTTAAGTGCATTCCCCTAACTTGCACTTAAGGGGGGGTGTTGGTGTAACTAATTATTCCTAATTACACTTTACTTAATCTTACTAAGGTTAATGCATTGCATAGTAATTTGTGATTGAGACACTTAGGAGTGTGCACATCTATTAAGCACATGGTGTGGGAGAATTTCTACTTTTGGTGTGATAGTTGTCATCACATACCTCATTGTGTGTGAGATCCACCTTTTGTGCTCTTATCACATTATCATCCTAATCCAATGCACATACTTTATTGCATAATAGAGGATGATCCACATTTGGTGGACATGTGATTACACCTAGCATAGGTAATAGCTTATCAGCTCCTTATCATTATCTCTTATCTCCTTTCCTATATAAGGAGGCCTATTATGTATATTTTAATCATGTCCATGATCAATAATATCATTCTTGCATCTTAATGCAATTGTCTTGCCAATCTCTTGTGGAAGTTATCTTGGTCTTGCATTTGATCTTGGGGGTGTTGTAGAGTCACCTAAAACTCTAACACCATGAAACCGTGTTGATGGTGACTTGAAGCTTGTCTTCTTCCATACGCCACCATGTAGATGCAAAATTCCTCAGATTCATAATGGTGCATCTGGCCTTAACATTTCTACTAAAAGGGTGTATAGAAAAACACCTTTCAAGGTCAAACAACTAGGTTTCTGCTGAAGATCCCCCTTCATTTCCATAGAAGAGGGGTACCTTGACCTTGAGCAAGTCCCTCATATGAGCAGTATCCCTATCTTTGGATTCTTGCCTATCTTACCTTCTCCTAGGGCTTCTCTCTCTTTCCCTATCTTGATGTTCAACTTGGTTTCCTTCTTCAAAATTGACTCTATTTTCAAGGTTGTCGAGCCTAAGCAGAAGTTGTTACATAAGTTGTCTAGGTTGGGCTCCTTCAGATTCATTACTCTGACTCTCATTCCTATGGTTATCTCAATTTTGTTCTCCCTCATGTTCCCCATGGGAAATCTTTGGGTGAGATCTAGAGGAAGACTATTGAGTTCTATCCCTAGCTCTTCCGTGGGTAATGGGAGGCATCTTGGGAGAGTGGTGCAATATTAGTTTTAAGTGCATGTTTAAAAGTAGCATTCGATGTGTTGAAAAATTTTGAGTTTAAAACATTACTAGACCCTAAGCTCCCAGTGTAGAAACTTGGCTCTGATACCAAATGTAATGTCCCTGCTAGGGAACCCATAAGGAATTAGGTCTTATGACCAAAAAATTGCAAATAACAAATTTTTTTCTAACATTACATCATTACTACTTCACATTTACATTCCTTAAGGTTCCCTTAATGAAAACATTTACTAACATATTTCTATTACTTATCCAAATTAAATTTCATTTACTTTTTCCTTTACTTCCACATTTAGAACTTAAGAGGTAAGAAAATAACATTTCATTTACAATTATGTTTCTTACTTCATATACTAATTTCATTTCTCCTTCCTACACATTGAATAAGTATTCATTACAAATTACATTTCAACCATAGCATAATAAACATTTTTCTTTTATTGCAACAAAGAAGAGATAGAAAGGATCATTCAACATTACATTGTATATTTCCAACTTTGTTCTTTCAAATAATAACCTTTGAAATCAAGCCTAGAACTATCCCTCCCAATTACATGGCTTTTCATCTTTCCTTTCAAAAATAAAAAATACAAATATCCGCATCAATACATAAATTTGATTGCATCCAAGTCACAAACCACAAACAGAACCTCAAAATATTTTTTCCACCCAACCATGTTGGACTGATGAGGTCTCACCCCCTGTGCTAGGAGATAGAACCAAGATACTCACAAGGCCCTAAGTAGTCTAAGGCTCAAAAGATAAACAAACCCAAGACTCAAAAAGAACATAAAATATCATCATACTATAACATAGAGGTCAAGGTACTAGGAGATCACCTAAGTGAGTGTCATCACACAACCTGTGTATTGGGATTCTCCCTAGAAACCATGTAACCCCGGTCCCCCCTTTATGAATAGGGATCCACCCTAGCAGTTATCCCTAGTCCCGGTACTCCAATTAGGTCTAGGTGGCCATTAATATGTTTTCTTTCATTATCTTTTAAATCGCCCCCTTCCCAGGTTAATTTTTAAGGTTATCACTTTTTACAAACCCAACCATAGGATCATCTAGCAACCAGTTTAGGGTTCCAACACCTATGGTGAGCCACTCACTTAAGGTTCCTATTCCCTTACCCCATCACAAGCCACAAATACAAAATGACACTTCCAAGTCCTGATTCATAGGTTTAAGAGACTCCCCTATGCACTCAGGCCCTCAGAATGAGTCCTAACCATATCCATATACATAGCAGGAAACTATTGGAAGAAGGTCTAACACAAGACATCACAAAAGAAATCATAAAAAATTCCACACACCCAAGTAAAACTTTCCCAAGGCTCATTTATAGGTCAAAGGCATCCTCCCATGCACACAGGCCACCAAGACAAGTCCTAGCCTCATAAACTAAACTCAAGTATAAGACAAGTACAAACACATCATAAATAATCCTTAACAAAGAAAGTAACAAATATTCATAAATGATACAAACTTTTGCATCCACAAAAAGAAACAAACCCCATCTATGGAAATCTCATGATCCTGAAATTTGGCTAAGTCTGAATTTTTAAGAAATCTCAAAATTAGAAGTTGCATCCTAAGTCCCATGAATCTGGAACCTATCTCAATCATCTTAGAAGGTACCTGAACCCTTTATACAAGTATAACTTAAAGTATAAGAAATTAAAGTGTTTATAAAGCCTGAATCCTATTTTCATCAGTTTACACTAGCTCTGTCAGTTGACACTAGCTCTGTTGGTTCATACTGAATTGGTCGGTTAATACTACATTTGTCAGTTAACTCTAGACTGGTTGGTTATTGCTGCATTGGTCGGTTAACACTGAACTACTTGATTAACACTGCAGTGTTCAGTTAACACTAAACCGACCTAGCTCGGTTAATACTAAACCGACCTACCTCGGTGAACACTAAACTGGCCTAGCTCGATTAACACTAGACCGACCAGGCTTGGTTAATACTAAGCTGACAGAAACTACAGAATACGACTGTCAACTATGACTTGCAGGTAAAACTGGGCATTATCAAAACTATGGTTGTCTAATCTGAGCACGACCCATTTGAGATCTCCTAGTTTCCCTTTAGAAACGGCTCATCAATCCATCCTATCAATCTGTTCTAGATTTGGAAAAAAGAAAATTGGTGCTAAAATAGATATCAAACTGTAGGTTTGAAACAGAAGTTCTAAAGTCTCAAAGAACTCATGGACATTCTGGATAAGAAAGGAGATACAAGGGAAATGCTAAGGACCCTACAACCTCCTACAAATGTAGAAATAATCATATACATACAATCATGGAAAAATATTTAAACATAATCCTAAACTCCAAATCACTAATACAGGCACAACATATATAGATATGTAGAACATAATCATGCTGTAATTTATAGAGACAATACAACACATAGAGCACATATTCATACACAAAGAGGAAGAATGGAGGTTCTTCCCAGTTTTAGACCCTACCTTGGGTCCTGCTGAGAAATCCTCTTCCCTTGACTGGAGAATCCATATGAAACTTCAACCCTTGAGTAGATATCTCTCTGGAAATCTTCCTCTGGCAACCAATTCCAAGCAACCCTCACATGGACAAACTTCACCAACCAAAAACTCTCAACTCGCATAAAACTATCACCAAAAATTTCTGGAGAAACAATTACAGACCACTCAAAAGGAACAAATCTTCCAAAAATTAACATCCTCCCACACACAAAAATCTTCAAATATTTATCTTCCAACTATGTGGTTGGAGGAGTTGCTTTACGGGAAGCAACTTCTCCAACTTCCTTAGTTGATTGGAGGAACAACCAAATAATCTCCCATAAAGACTTAATCAAGGTTTTTAATAAATTTAATTAAAATACCTTTTAAATGAAAGTATAACAAGAATATTAAACAAATACCTTTCAAGAACAACACATAGCACAATAGGAAAGCAAGTGGCCTAACTTCTAGGAGGTCTCGAGTTCAACTCCCTCCTAGATAGCCAATATTACTACAAAGGACATTTTCCTTTTTATTATTATCATTTTACTTTTTATTTAATACATTTATCAAATATACTTTATTTCTCTCACTTTATTTACTCATTATAAATAATATACCATTTACACGAATAATGAAAACATAAATTTATTATCATTTATATAAGCATGGATATATGCGTGTGCACCCACATATACACATACCTATATAAAATACAAACAATTATAATATATTTATAATTATTATACATACCAAATAGATTAATTCTAACTCATAACATTAACTTAGCCCAACATCAAATCAAGTCCATAACATAAACTGCATTCTACTTTCCCAATGAGGATAACTTCCTAAACAAAATTCTAAGTCCATGGGTAACCTTGAGAATATCTTGGTTAAATCTCCACACATCAACAGTTCGAGGATTTTGAAGGCAAGCTCAGACCTGTGTAGCCAGGTGGAGATGATGCCCAGTACCTGCATCCTACATCACCAACTGATATGCATATACAAATATATAATCATAAACAGACAGTGGAAAAC
The DNA here is from genome assembly GCA_027943335.1 of Chamaecyparis obtusa. Taxonomy (NCBI): domain Eukaryota; kingdom Viridiplantae; phylum Streptophyta; class Pinopsida; order Cupressales; family Cupressaceae; genus Chamaecyparis; species Chamaecyparis obtusa. Next base: position 222,673 of record BSBK01009154.1, read on the forward strand.
AAGGAGAGAGAGTGTGACATCATCTGGGCCTCCCGTAGGAGTAACTATGACTGCCCCTCCTCATCCTACACTCACATCAACCAGTGAACATCAAACCATAATAGGGTCAGTAGGGTTAGATCATAATATAAACATCATCATAACATAAATCAATGTAAAACATTTTATTGGTAGTTCATTTCCAGCCATTCATCATTAAAATCATAACTCATTTAATCTTTTGAAATAAACTGCAGTAACCAAATATATATGCTCAAATGTCTCATAAAATGTTAACTAAACAATAATCATAGTCCATCATAAAATCCAAAGTGGCAAAACAAAAGTCTTGTCAGTCTAACATAATAAGATGCTAGGGTGGGCATTACAATGCAACACCACGTCGAGAGAATAATATCTTAATTAGTTACCAACTTATGTGCATGACTCTACACATCTTAGAGAATAATGCCTTAATTAGTACACATATAACCACGATCTAATTAATGCATGTATCAATTCTTACCACTAGTTATTACTAGTAGGTTGTGTTGATGGTTGATAATGTATCACAATTGCAGTTAATAAAAGAAATGTCGTATCACTAACATTAAATTGGGTAATGTTGCCTGTCATGACACTTTTTCCAATTTCACACACTCATGAATTTAATATGAAAGATTTAAAAAATTTTAAAGGAAAAATGAATTAATAAGGTTAGAGAAAGAATTGAGGGCTATTTAGAATCCACACATACCTAATATCGATCATTCAACCATTTTAAATGTATCACACATATCAAGTCTTATAACTGGACAATTGATAATATACCGAATGTTGTAGTTAATAATAGAAATGTTTTATCACTAACATTAGATTTGGGTAATTTTACCTGTCATGACATTTTTTCCAATTTAACACACTCAAATGTATTTAATATTAAATATTTACATAATTTTGAAGGACAAATGAATTAATAAGGTTAGAGAAAGAATTGAGGGCTATTTATAGATGATCTATGTTTCTTTCTTCTTCAATTCTGCCTCTGCTAAGTGCTTGAAAGTATGCCTCTGGTTTAGGTCTTTAGGCTGTATAATTTTATCACATTCTAATTTCTGATATTCTGGTAGTGTTTTTCTGAAGATGGACATTCCTATCCATTTGATAAGCACATCCGAGGAGGATCAGAAGGCCTTTTTGGGTTTGGTCTCAAACCAAACACTACAATTAGTTTGCAATGAGAATGGTTCCTTTACAAATGGTATTGGGTCATGAATTTATTGATAATATTGATAGATACTGAGTTAAAATAGACATTACTTCTCAGTTTTTGGAATCTCTTCTAGACCTAGGAGGGAAGGTGGATGTGATCCTTCTGTTAAGGAGGGTATATAAACAAAAATTCTTGGGTGATGATGTTCAGGTTGCCATTTTTGCACAAATAGGGGTTGGGATCCCTTGGGCAAGTGATTTACCCAAACTTCTCTAGCCAAGGCAAAATGTGGCTTGCAACCTTTTTTTTTTAACCTGAATGTTGAGCAATTGACGCACCATAGGAAATGGATGAAAATTGGTAGGGATTTTCTTTGAAAGTGGGTTCTCTTGGATGAATTTGTGGACTATGAATGGTTACATGAATTCTCAGAGCTTATCATCTCTGAAGATTTTTACTTAGACGGAGGGGAAAATCCTTAGTTTTTTGCTACCCAGGACCCTATGGCCTGGAATTTTGAATTCAAAGGGTTTCTTTGTTTTGTTTTTTTGGACTATAGATTATAGTAGGTGTTGTTTTAAGCACTACATTGCAACCTCCCTCATTTTTTATTTAAATTTTGGAGGGACTCCAAGTCTGAATATTGTAAATTTGTACAAAATATTAATGATAAATTTGCAACTTCATTCCAATTTGTTTTTTATGCATTGGATACCCTATAATAGTAGTAGTTTAGTTGTTTTGGGAAATTTGGGAGGAAATCCGACAGATGGAGAGAAAAAATGTACTCTTTAATAGTCAGCAAAAGAAAATGATATTTCCTTGCTTGCCTTTCTCATTTGGAGGGTTCACATTTGAGAGAAGAGGATTCAAAGTGGCATAGGCCTTTTTTCAATTTTTTGCTTTTATGTTATCAGTCACTGGTGGTATGATCCATTTAACATAATTGGAACAAACCTTAGAGAGAATGGGAGCTCTACAAGAAAATGTCAACATGAGAGTATGTCATTGATAGAAAAATTTAAAAACATGGAGTCCTAGGATGAGGTCAAAAAAGAGATGGAGAAATATGCCACTGAAAATAATATTTCAATACAGGAATTGTCATCACATTTTATGGAATTACACAAATAAAATGAATGGATCATAACAATTTATGGTGCACTGAAAACTCCGCATGATATTTGCAACAAGTATTTTGAATCTTAAGAGGCACACAAAAAAAGGGTTTCAGGGCTTCAAAAGCTCTTTGTGATATTTGCAATGTTGGATGTGTCTCACAAAATTTTTTGAACAACATTGTTTGACTCACCTCCAAATAATGTTTGGGATGCGGGGTGTGGTTTCAAATGCCAATTCTCAACTTCAAGACATCCTTCACATTTGGTGACACTCTTGAGTTAGATTGCCAAAATAGTTGAATTTGATCCTTCACAGAATCACAACATTGGTAAGCTTCTTATCACAACGTGAAAGTCTCCCACTAAAAGCCCATGTATCATTTTGAAGAGGATCATCAAATCTTTCTCTTCTTGCAAGTGATCTATCCAAAGTTTTACAATTTAGATTCAAGTCAACTCAAGTTTGTCTCATCAAACGAGCCTTTCTCAAATGATGACTTACTAAGGAGGTTGTAATAACCATCCTAGTGTCTCTCTTATCTTTTTCCTCGGTAGTCTTCCCAATGAAATTGAGAGCACTAAAAAGATTTCTCACAATAATAGCATTCCTCTCCTTTTTCTTGTTCACACTAATCTTCAATTTGACTAGTATATGTCTCATCTTTTGTATCTTTAAAAATTGCACAAACATTTGACATTGCTCACCCAACATCTTGTGGCTAAAAAATTTATCAAAAAGTTTAGAAATCCACAACCAAACAATTCTTTCCGATCTCTTGCCATCGAAATTGCTCATTATGTTCTCATCAATTTCAAGTAACCATTTAGTTGTTCTTGAAGGTCTTAATGTTGAAGTTTGTCTTTCTTTCTCCCAAGGGACTTCATTTCTCATATAATTTGGAGATGTATTACGTTGATTTGGTTCTTGTGTACCATTATCATTTTCAATTCCTTCATATTCAATCTATGGATTGTCATTGACAATGTCCACACTTCCATTGTCCACATCTACATGGTCATTTTCAAAACCTACATTTTTATCTTCAATCCCTACATTCTCATTTTCAATATTATTGTCATAAATCATTTCAAATTCATGCTCTTCACTTGAAACCACATTCAAAGGTGGGTCTATGTGGACATCTTCATTAATATTTAACATACCTTGTCTCTTGTTCTAATGGGAAACCCTATCCATTTCTCTATACACTTCAATCTCTTCATTTTTGAGTCTCCTCTTCTGTTTATGCTTTCAATGACTACTACTCCCCATAGTTAGACCAAAAAGGTGATGCAAAAACCTTTGGTAATAGAGAAAATCACCCCAAAATATGGATTTTTGTCTTCTCTATGGACATAATGTGATTCTCTCCAACTTGACTCCCATAATTCTATAGAAAAAATGCACCTCTCTAGAGGGACCCAAAGAATATTGTTTTTACTTTTCACAAGTAAAAAGAATCGCATAGTAGATAATATCCAATATCTAATATATATCGGATATCTGATATCTCCTGCTAGAATTTTTCCAAAAGCTCTCTCTCTCTCTCTCTCTCTCTCTCTCTCTCTCTCTCTCTCTCTCTCTCTCTCCCCCCTCTCTCCCCTTCCCCTTCTCCCTCTCTCTCCTACTCTCTCATCTCACTCTCTCTCTCTCCTTCCCCCCTCTCTCTCCCTCTCTCCCCTTTCCCTTCTTTCTCTCTCTCTCTCTCTCTCTCTCTCTCTCTCTCTCTCTCTCTCTCTCTCTCTCTCTCTCTCTCTCTCTCTCTCTCTCTCTCAACTTTTTAATGTATATTTAATGGTTTCATATACCTTTTTGTGGACAATTTATCTTAAATGTTCTTACATCAAATTTTATGCTACTATCAATTTCTAGGACAGATGATGAGTGTATGGTGGTTCTACATATGTGTGAATTTTTTTCTAGAGTTAAAAAATCAATTGATTGTATTCAATATTTAATAAGTAAAATATTATACTATTATACAATACGTAAATAAATAATAATAATAATATAATACATACTAATATAAAAATTTATATTATAATATTAATGCTATGCTATTAATATTTAATATTAATATTAAAAAAAAATCTTTAATATATATTTTAAAGTTGAAAAAAATACTTAACTCAATTAATATTAACATAAAAAAATACAATTTAATATGAAACTTCAAATTGAAAAAACAAGTGTAATTGAAGTTTTGAATTAGGCAGGGAAGTTTTGAATATCTGATATTATCAGATATTTGAAATTATCAGATATCCAAAATTATCGGATATCCAATTAGGCTTGGTATTTGCTTTGGCAATACCAATCGTGGATAGTCAACCCTTTAGGCATGTTTAGAAGATTGTTTTTGATATCGAGACTTTGATAATGTAGCTGACAAGTCGACAATGATGTTTTGACCTAAAATTGATGAAATGAAAAGGGTTTCTTAAACACATTATCAACTTTCCATCAATATAATTGCTGTCAAATTTTGAGTTCAGTAAGTAATTATTACTTATTATTCAATTGAGTTATCTTTAAAGTCATAATTGACATACTAAATGAAAAATAACTGTAACTTTTAAACCGTTTAACCTTTTTGAAATCTAAAATATGCATCACATTCTATGCTTCGGCTACTATAAGAAAAAAAAATTCAATTTTGTAAAGTTTAGAATTAGTTAAGGTGGTCAGACACGAGAGTTTTTTTATTCTGAAAAATTTGTAGCATAAAATTCATAATTAATTATTTATTTGACAAAAAATTACAAAAAAATATGTGTCACATCCGTGAATGAGTCTACTACTTATGATTGTGATAAAGGTGGTCAGACATACATGTACTTTTTATCTTTTCCCTAAAATTTTTGTAGTACTACATTGAAATCTAAAATTTTGAACAATTAGATAAAAAAAATTTCAGACAAGGGCTAGTAGTTTAGAAACTAAATTTAATTTCTTGCAGATTCTATTCTTGCAACTTTTTCACATAAGGTTCATAAGATGCTCAACTTTTTACGTCAAGTTGAGTAACCCTAATTTTCTAATTTTTTATTGCCACTTAACACCATAGTTTGGTATACCATGATCCTGCACATACCCCTATGCCTAAACCAGATCCTATACATTCAGAAAGTCCATAAAAAATGGAAAAAGCAAAAAATACCAAAAAAAAAAAAAAAGCAAAGAGAAAAATCATTCATCCAATGGTGAAAACTTGGCAATTCAAGCGTCTTGGACAAGTATGTTGGTGAAAACCTGGAAATAGGCACCATACATAGTGGACTAGGTCATTGTCTATCAAACTCCCATCCCCTACCCATCCCAACCCCAAATCCCAGTCCTCTTTCACCAATCCCCATCCCCACCACCAACCCATCAATCCCAAGGTGTTCTATCCTCTAGACTATCTAAATCCATAATCTGAGTTCCTATCCTCGATCCTGAGCTTCTTGTATAGCTCTTGTATAGCGCAATATCTCATGTATCTCTCCTATATAGTGAGATCCTCCTGTCCTAAATCCTGAGCTTTTGTACATATCTGGTGTAAATATCTTCCCATCTATTGTACATATCTCATCCCATCTTGTTGTACATACCCTCGTCAGTCTTGTAGCAACAATTGATCTGAAATCTTGTCCCACCCAACCTTGTACTTTAGAAACATCTTTGTTGACTATCTTTTATCACCACGATTATGCTTGACTCATCATTTTCCAAACAACAGCACAACATTCTCCTCATCCACTAGGTCCTTGAGGATGTATCCTTCCTCATGTCTATCCTAATCTTCCACTAATCACACTAGGTCTATGTGGATGTATCCTTTCACATGTTTAGACTAATCTTCCCACCATCAATCACATCAATCTATCTCCTTGGCAAAGGATGTCTTTTGGAGTTATCATTTTGGTTTGGATTTTGTCCTTTGGATCTTGGTAATCTTTTATGGTTTCTCATTGTTCCTCTCCTCAAAGTTGCCACGATCCTTTATATCATGGTGTGATGCAAATGAGGGTAATTCAGGGCAAGGTCTTTTGATCTTTTGCTTCTGCTTATGAGTCAGTCAGACGTGACCCTTGCATGGTTCACATCTAATCTTCTGGGTTCCATGGTGCACTTGGGAAATGTCATTTGTTTGTGATTTCTCTCACATCATTTCCACCATGATTCATCTCAATTTCATGTGTGATGATGGGGCAACCTTGCATGTATTTTTTGCATCAATCCTATGCAACGCTACTGACAAGGCCTTGTGATCTCAGTATCCTTGATAGGTCTCTAATGTCACTATATTAAACTAGGTTATGCTCTCCACATTTGCACAATGAGCTCCCCAATTTTCCCATCTTGCATCATATAGATTAATCTTGCATCATGCATCTTTCATATAGCTACATCCTACATCTTGCATTCTGCCTCATATTGCATTCATCCATCTTTGCTCTTGGAAGTTTAGTTGTTTAATCTATGATTCTATGAAGGATCAATTTCAACTATTTTGGCAATCTAACTCAAGAGTGTCACCAAATGTGAAGGATGTCTTGAAGTTGAGAATTGGCATTCGAGACCATACCCCACATCCCAAACATTATTTGGAGGTGAGTCAAACAATGTTGTTCAAAAATGTTTGTGAGACACATCCAACATTGCAAATATCACAAAGAGCTTTTGAAGCCCTGAAACATTTCTTTTGCATGCCTCTTAAGATTCAAAATACTTGTTGTTGCAAATATCATGCGGAGTTTTCAATGCACCATGAATTGTTACAATCCATTCATTCTGCTTTGCATACTAGTGAAATGTTGCCAAAGGGTCACGGTCAGTGATTGGGAGAGCCCTATTTTGGCACCAGTCATGTAGTACAAGCTCTAGAATTGAGTTTTTTGGCATGGGATGGGAAATTTTTGTATATCAACATGTGATAGAGTTTGGGGATTTTTTAGTATTTAAATACATATGTGGGGTGTATTTCAGAGTTCAGATATATGGGATGAATGACTGAAAAAGATATTTCTATTTTTCATTCTAAGAAGATCCAGAGTGATTTTGAGTCACTTTACATGCATTTCCCATTTCCTGATTTGATGTCTCACCATGCACAGCTTCAAAAAAACTCTTTTGTTGCTTCAACTTCTTCTCCACCATATAATGATGGTGTGAGACATCTTTCCACTAGGATGCCCTATCTGAATACACCTCCCACACTAGAATGGAAACCCTTCCTAATCCCTTTATTAAATTATTGATCTTCTCTTTGTTTCAAAAATAGTTTAACATTCTCTACTTAACAGGGCCAACCACGTGAAGGTGGAATCTCATCTGGCCCCTCCTAGGAGCCTCTTATGACCCTTTATGATATTGTTAGAAGATCCCTTACCCTGTTAGTAGCTTTATAATGCTTTTAGTACAGTAGATCTTGTCAAGGGTCATACCCTTTTAGGAGTCTTTTACAATGATCCCTGTTAGGGGAGTGGACTCACTGTCCTAGAGCTCACTACTCAAATGATGAAGGCTACAACCTTCTGATATTAGATACACACTATATCTACTGGGTGAACTGTCACTGTGACACTGCTTGTCAAATTAGTTCCTTTGATGTGTTGATGTCTTGACCTCTAACCAAGCTCTAATACATCTTATGCTATCTTTTTATACTTCTACTCTTATTATCACAACTCTCTATTCAGTTCCATACCAAATACAATGGGCGCACCTTACATTTATACACTCATACAAAGTGAACAACTATGTCGGCCTTATAGCTAATTACAAACTACACTTCCAAATGAATTGGCTTAAGTGCACTTACAAACAAACAATTATATATGTCGACAACCTAAATATAATGGGCACATAGCCTTTAGAACTTTACATTATGATAGTAAACCAAAATACTAACTGTCGGCTGCTTGCTCTGTTCTCTACTAGCACACACTGGATGTGCAACTTCAACTGACTGTAACTTTCACATCCTTGCATATCTTCTTATGCGCTCTTAGATTAAGCAAGAATATAGTCTAACCAACTTAACTTCTAGGGCGCATACCATAACTCATTTGTACACACGTGTGCTGATGCTTTGAGCTGTAGGAACTTTATACACTATCCAGTCTTCAACACTTAACTAATTTATGATCTTTACTTCAAGTGCGCTAACTCCAAACTGCTATATGACTTTGTTGCCATAATGACAACAATATATTAAGTCATATACATTAATATAGTCAACTTTCCAATAATCTCCCCCTTTGTCATTGATGGAAACAAAGGAATATGGCCAAGTTACTAACTGACCTTAATATATAAAAAAATTGTCTTCTATACATAATCTTATATCTCCCTATACATATTATACTCCATATTCTATACACAACTCCCCCTTTGACATTAATGACAAAGGTGTATCAAAAAACTATATTTATATACACTTACTGAGGGAAAACATCTGGATATGCAATCTTAAGGTTCTGAATCTCCTTCTTCCAAAAAGTTATTAAGGAGTAGCTATTTGGAGATGGGTGCATAATGCATATTGTAGCTTCTCCATATTATCTAAGTCTTTGCTCGGACCTTGATCATAGGTTATCATTATCGCATCAATTTCCTTTATGTTCTTACTGAGAATGTCTAGTGAGGGCGCAAGAGCATTCCTCAACTGAGTCTGTCTAGACCTTGTCTTTTCCATCTCTTTTTCTACCTTCTCAATTTTGTCCAACTAACCTTGGTAGACATTGTTACACATGTTCACATCAATGGATGTGTCTAGCACTAAACTCTTCACCTGCTCTATCATAGCCTCATCCTCTTTTATTTTCTTAAGATGGGCATCAGTGAGCTTATCCTGATCCATGGAGTCTGCAATGAATTTCCTTCCTTGATCAGAAAATTCATTTAGGGACACTTGACCTATCTTAAGTGACTTCAAGTCTAGTGAAAAATTTCTCATTAGTTCATCAAGTCTCTTCTTTAAGTACTTCTCCTCTATAACTATGGATGCAAATTCTTCAAGGCTTGAAAAATTACTTTTGAACTGTGAGATGACTGTACTCACATCATCAACCGAGTGTACCTTCGACACTTTCTTGTATGTAGGAAACAAACTATTCAGTATGTTCACTGATTCCATAAGGAGAGGATTTCTCATCACTTGTTTCTCCTTTTCCTTCTCCATATTCAAGATGTTGAACTTAATCAGGTCTTCTTCTTTCCCTGAGTCCAAACTAGATGTTTCAAGTGTCAAACTTGACAACAATGCTGAGGAGGGAGTGATGGGAGTGTTGTCCATCATTTCTAGTTTTACCTTGGTTAGATCAATAGAAGTTTCATCTTTCTTTTTTTCTTTTCCTTCCATCTTATCTTCCTTTATCTTTTCTTCCTCTTTTTCTATCTCTTTTTCTACCATGTTTTCTCCTTCTTTTCTATCACTAGACAATGCTTCATCTTGATGAGAGGGTGGTGTGTTGCTACATAATATTTCATCTTCATGTGTGCTCACAAAAGCTTCTTCAAACTTATCCAAATCAATATCAGTGGCCTCCATGGTTATCTTAACATTATCAATGATAATGGTGTTGTCTTTGAGTGACTCTTTCATGGGCACAGACTTATCAACCCCTGTTTGTGCTTCTATTGCAAGCGCTAAATCTTGAGGATCTGTAGATTGTATATTGATGGTCTCTTCTACTTTGTCTTGCTTACTAGGTGCTTGAGAGATGGGCACAGACTTAGGTTTCATGTGCTTCTCTAAGAGTACGTTCTTAAAGGCCTTCTCTATTTCCTGAGATATCAACTCATAGTCTTTGTTCATAAGGTGAAGTGTCCTCATCTTTGTTCTTAAGTGTGGATTCACTAGATTTAGTAACAATGACCTTTCTTTAACAAAACATACTGGAACAGTGGAATCAAGAATTTGTTCCCTTATTCTGAGATCTTCTTCAGTGGCTTGTCTCTTTAAGGTATCCATTATTTCCCATACCTTATCTTGAATTGTTGTTTTCAATTCAAGAATTGTCTTCTTGAATTCTATCATGTGTTTGATAATCATACCATGTATTTCTGATTTGTCGATCTCACTGTATGTTTTATAGAATTTCCCTACTTGATCAATCCTGCCCTCATCAATAATTCTTGTGCTCAAAGCTTTAAGACTTGGTTTGAATCCTACCTTAGGAGGTGCTTGAATTTTTTTCTTGCTCCTTATTGCTCGTGAGGATGGATGACTAGTGCTAACTTCTTTCTTTCTCTTGATCATTGGCCTATACTTTGGAGGAGCAATGGGATCACTGCTTTCTTTGGGCATAGAAAGAGTGTCATCAGTTATATACTTCTGACTATCATCTTTTTCAATTTTTATGTTCTTCATCTTAGTATCTTCTTGTTCTTCTTTTGTTGTTGCACTCTTCAATTCTAAAGCAATATTCTCTTCACTTGCCTTGTCAAGGTTTTCTTGAGACACACCATGTATTCTCAAGATTTTTTATGTGACTTTAGGAAAATTTCTTTTTGTTGCTGTGTTGTTTAACTTTTCATCTACTTCTCTTGTCTTCTCCTCATAGGTTTCCCACCTAGGTTCATTAGGATCTTTGGGAGTTGACAGTAGTACCTACGCATATGCTTCAAGGACTTGTTCCTCTACCTCATAGCCAAGTGGATGAATCCATTTAGTTCTTGGTTCAACTACTTCCATACAAGTTGTGTCTATCTCCACCATAAAGCATATTGAGTCCTTGTACTTCTCCATAATGCTCTCTAGAATTCTATGCATCATTTGCATCTTGACCCTAAAGGTATTCAATTTTGAAGTGATATTATCTCTTAATGTGCTTTCAGTGGATCCCTTGAGGGATATCTAAGGCATGGTTGGAATGGTCTTATCCAAATACATATCTGATACTCTCCCAACAAGATGAAGATACATATCTATGATTAAGGACCCAAACCTGAATATCTTTGTCTTGTCATGTCTAATGGCCTTGATGTTATCAATCAACTATGTGTGCAAGATCTCACACAAGTTGAACTCTCCATCTTCCTTGACAAGTCTGATGGCTGCTAGAATAGTGCCCCTAGATACACTATTCACCCTGCTGGTGTGATGAAACCTATATCCCAGTATCATTGACATCAATTTGATGTGTTCTTGTTCAATAGGCTCAATTTTCATGTTGTGCCCATCGCTCCTTGACTTACATGCTTGCTCAACCATCTTTCTGAAAGGCCTGACATCTCATGTATAAGGTCACTGGTGATTTTGACTGGAACATCACCAATCCAAAACAAATCATCATGAATTCTGCTCAATCATATCTTAATCCGTTCTGTCTCATAGAATTCATATGTCATAGCATACTCAACTAAAGGGTGATAATTCCATTTATCATATTCATCCATGAAGGTTTTGTCTGGTTTCAACATGGTATCCATGTGCACCCTTAACCTATCCAATCCAACCGGTTCCTTTTTGTAATAGATGTATGCCCTAATGTCTTCCACATGCATGACACCCATAGGCGTGCGGGAGAAAGGTCCCTCTAAATCATCTAGGGTTGATTTAAATGGGTGGTTCTTGAATATGTACCTCTTCTTCTAAGCAACATGAAAAAATATGGGAGTGGCCATGACTTACTTGTTAAATGCTTTCCACCTGAACTCTGAGATAATCTGAAGACTTCTGAATCGGTGCAATGAGCTAGGGTTTTTGCAATCGACCAAATGCACTGCAAATACTGATAGATCTCCAAGTCTTCACAACAACTTCCAAGGCTCTTTCTGCTCTTCAATCACTCTGACTTCAAATGAAATGAGTAATGAAACAACTTTCTGTGTACTTAAAGTGAGAATTTTTCCATTAATGCAAGTTGTGTAAACCAGGCTGTCACTTCAAAATTTCCAACTCAAGTTCTGCTAACAATCAATTTGTGTGCTCTTGCACGAAGGTTCCTTTACACTCCAAAAGCTTAAGACCAAAGGTTCATACTCTAAGGATGAGTATACTAGCCACACATGGGTCTAGAGCTAAATTAGCTCCCCCTATGACCTTGAGGGCTATTCATCCAAATGTAGAGGGTGCGTCCACTATGGATGCATCCAATACATTCTCATCAACCTTGTCCTTCTTTTTCTCTAACCAAATCATGCTCACATCATCTGAGGCTTTGAATAAATTAACTTCTCCTTTTGGATCCAAAACTGGTTCTTCAACCTTTTTAGGGCTTTCCTAACCTTGCGTCCTTGACCTACATAACCTAGAGATATGTCTAGCCTTGTTACAAGAGTGACAAATGACTGGAGGTCTTACATTCCATGGCACATTGACATGAGTCACCATTTTAGATTGTTTCACTAAGTGACCATTATAGTTACATATCTGACTTGTAACATTCGAAGAGTTTCTTACATTTGTCTGATTCTAATTTCTTTGATCATTTTGAATCATGTTCTTCTTACTAGTCTTGCAATTCTAGCTTTATGACCAAATCTATTGCATGAATAATAGTAGCCATTAAAAGGTCTTACCTTTGTACAGCTTCTTGCAATGTGTCCATGATTGTTACATGCAAAACAAGTGTGTTCTACTTGCTTGTCCTCATTCTTAGGTGGTCCACCATTATCTTTTTTTTGTTCTTCAGTCTTTTTAGCATCATTAGAGTCTTTTTGTGTCTCCTTTCTTGCTCACATGTTGTCAATCTAGTTTTGTGCTTCATTGTAACCAATATAGCTAGTGTCTCCTTTGGCTCTCATTGCATACAACGGAGATTCTATCAAATTAGAACTAATGTATAACTTGTCAATATGATTCTTTGTTTCTTTTAATTTAGACTCCAAGCTTTCTTTGCTATTCCTTACTTCCAAGATTTCCAAATTTGCTTCCCTTAATTCCTTATTGAGTTGAAGGTTCTCCTTGACCTGTTCATTGTAGGCTTCCTGATTATTGATTAGCTTATCATCTAACTCTTCAAGTAGTTCTTTCATAGATGCATTTTCTTCATTTATTTTCTTTAACTTTTCTCCTAGATCACTATTAGAGAATTCTTTCAAATCCCTTCTTAGCTTTTTGATAAATAATTGAGCATCACTAACTTTCTCTGTTAGTTCTTCAATTTTTGTTTCAGATTTGTTCAGGTCTTCAAGAGCGGCTTCAAGATTTTTCTTTAGATGTTTCATTTCTATTTTTTCCATGATCTCCTCAAGTGGTTAAACTTCTATGCTAAGGACTAGAGCTTTGATACCAATTGTTAGGAATGGGAACACTGAGAAGGGGGGGGGTGAATCAGTGTTCACTGTATTTTAATTTTTCACTTTAATCTTTATACTGAACTTAAATTCTTAAGTACTGAATTAAACATGAAACATGAAATCAAAACATGACACCAATATGATTATGGGGAAACCCAAATAGGTAAAAACCCCAGTGGGAATTGACACCCACTAATATTCTGCACTAGTGTTTTGTGATCCTTGTTAGAAGATCATTTACCTTGTTAGGAGTATCTTTGCAATGATTTTAGTACAGTATACCTTGTCAAGGGTCTAACCCTATTAGGAGTCTTTTACAATGATCCCTATTAGGGGAGTGGACTCACTATCCTAGAGCTCACTGCTCAAATGATGAAGGCTACAACCTTCTTATGTCAGATACACACTATATCTGCCAAGTGAACTATCACTGTGACACTACTTGTCAGATCAGTTCCTTCCATGCGCTGATACCTTGACCTCTAGCGAAGCTCTAATACATCTTATGTTGTCTTCACATACTTCTACTCTACTCATCAAAACTCTCTATTCACTTCCATACCAAATACAATGGGTGCACCTTATATTTATACGCTCATACAAAGTGAACAACTAGGTCAGCCTTATAACTAATTATAAACTACGCTTGCAAATAAATTGGCTTAAGCACACTTTCAAAAAAACAAGTATATATGTTGGAAACCTAAATATAATGGTTGCATAGCCTTTACAACTTTACATTATGATCGCAAACCAAAATACTAACTGTCAGTTGCTTGCTTTGTTCTTTGCTGGCACACACTGGCTATACAACTTCAACTGACTGTAACTTTCACATCCTTGCATATTTTCTTATGCACTCTTAAACTAAGAAAGAATATAGTATAACCAACTTAACTTCTAGGGTGTATACCATAATTCATCCATATACATGTGCGTTGATGCTCTGAGCTACAAGAACTCTATACACTGTCCAGTCTTCAACACTTAACTGATTTCTAATCTTTACTTCAAGTGCACTGACTCCAAACTGCTATATGACTTTGTTTCCATAATGAAAACACTATATCAAGTCATATACATCAGTATAGTCAACTTGCCAACAAGTGGTTCACATGAGACCATCTATCATTGACTCAAGGCACATTTTAACAACAAATTTTGCTATATTTTTTTAAAAAATTGTTGGGGTTCGTCAGAATTTTGAAAAACACCAAAAGACAACTGACAAGGTCACCATACTTGCAATGACACAAATGTCATAGGTACAGTAGCATAATCATCATCATTCTTGTCAAAATTCTAATGAACGCCAGAAGATAACTAATGAGGTTTCCATACCTGCGACAACACAGAGATCGTAGGTTTGGTAGCATAATCATCATTTCTATCGCTGGAATTATGACAAACACTAGAAGACAACTAATGAGACACTCACTGAACTTGTGACTAGCCTTCATTGGAAAAAGACCCTTTTTTACAAATATATTTCTGACGTGGTTTTTTCGGAGATCCAGTGTGTATTCCATCATCAAAAGTTCCAAAGACAAAAATACGACGAGGATTCTCCTTGATGTTTGTCAAAATTATGACGTATTGTTGTCTAAATTCTAACAAAGATTCATCAGAAATATGACCCAAATGTACTAGTGACATATATCAGCTGATCGATACACATATGCATACATATATAAGTGTGCAAATATAGATACAACATTTTAATGTAATTGTTAATGCTATGGAGGTAATTAAAAAACAATAAAATAAAATTGTGAATGCCGTGTATTTGATTATCTAAAAATATACATGTATATGCATATATATGCATAAGTTTGCATACATATGCATATTATACATATACCAAAAAATAAACATTTTAATGAAATGGAAGGCATTGAGACAATCGTTGTTTAATTCTATCATTGTACATACAAGAAAGCAAGCATATTTGATGGTCACCACGTTACATGGAGGTTGCAGAGTAGAGCTAAAATGGTTGCAGAGGTAAATAAAACATTTATGTAATTGTGCACACATGGCTACAACATTTTAATGTGACCCTTAATACAATATCATGTATACGTAGACATAATTATGTATACATATACATATACCAAAATACATATACATAATTTTGATTATGTATACATGTGCATATATATGTACACATGTACATAATAAAGGTCTCGACAACCTTCTTTGAACATGTAAGCATGTGTGTGTGTGTGTGTGCACACACACACACACACACATACGTACACATATACATAATTATAATAAAATGTATTCCATTTGAAAAAATGATGACAAAAGAAACTAAAATGCAGGAATGCAAAAGAAAAATTCATCATTTTATTGTAACCCTTTATGTATATGGATAATCATTTAACAACAAAATGAAACCCTCCATGACATATACCAAATATTAAACATTTTAATAAAATGGAAAGCATTTGAAGAAATGATGATAGAAGAAACCAAAATGCATGAGATAAAACAAAAGCAAGTGATGGAGGAGGTAACTATGATATGATTAAAAAATGTGTATTGATGTTGTAACTATTATTTGTATGGTAATGAAATGAATGAGGTTGCAGTTTATGTATTTGGACTCTATGAATAAATATATACAAAATAGTAAACATATACAAAAATTTACTTCACAGACAATAGTAAAGTGCTTTGGCGAATGACATAATTCATGCAAATGCTTATAGGCACTATAAATAGTATAAATGTTTTAGATCCTAAGATGACATAAACTTTATATAAAATAGTAAATCTTTTTTTAAATAAATAATAGGCTTGAGCCTTAAGTTATTTTAATTAAATAAAATGATAAATTTTTACACCTTTGTTCAGTGCATGCACCAAAAGGAAAATAAAAGAGGAAAGAAAAACCTCCAGTGTAGCCCACGACTTATTCATCCCTATATATAAAGTTTAGATCTTGCATCTCTCAACGAGTGAAGATATATGAGGGCAATGGATCCTCATTTAAAACTCTAGAATCTATTCATGCAGATCTTTGGTCACCATACAAATTAATTTATCCCATTGGGATTTACATGGAATATGAGCACTCAACTATCCTTTTGGGATAGATGATTACAATACATATTACATATAAAAAAAAAACCATTTACAATTACAACTGTGAATGGCTATTCCTCCCCTGATTTCCTATCTAACCCCCTTTACTGGAATCCTTCTGCAAGTGTAATTCACTTCCTTTCATCTAAAAATATTGTTAGTATGTCACAAAAGAATATAAATTATGCTTAAAAATATTAACAAATACAGATTGGAGTCAAGCCTTGAATGTAGATTTAACATTGGTATTCCAAATGCCTTCCTTCAATATCGTTTCCCAACTTTTCCACCTACAACTTGAACAAAAAACCTTTCCTCTTTTTGACTAAGATCATATGTTAGTCAGCTACCATGTTGAGGCTACAAATAAAGATGAAGTTGAAGATGACATGTAAAGTAAAGCCTTCTTGAATTTCACAAAAAATGTCATTATCTTCTTATTACAAATTATTTTCATGCTTCTTCCAATCAATATCTTTCAAATGCCTCTACTTTGAGTATGAACATGCATTTGTTAGATAATCATAATTAGATTTTCCAAATACCATCTAGAACAAATAATAATCATCAAAAACTTAAATCCATCAAATATAGAATAAAGGAAGTCTCATAAATGTACATGCCAACTTAAGAAATAATAGTGAGCCATAAAGGCTAGATCTAATTCATCCTTATTGATACCTAAAAAATCTCAAAGGAGGGAAAGAGGAACTAGTATGTTAAATGCAACAACAACAAGGTCAACATTGTCCATGTATGGTGAGAAGTCCCCCAAAAAACAAGTCCATTAAACCACAAAAACCATGCTTATTCATGCAGATCTTTGGTCACCATACAAATTAATTTATCCCATTTGGATTTACATGGAATATGAGCACTCAACTATCCTTTTGGGATAGATGATTACAATACATATTCATGCAGATCTTTGGTCACCATACAAATTAATTTATCCCATTGGGATTTACATGGAATATGAGCACTCAACTATCCTTTTGGGATAGATGATTACAATACATATTACATATAAAAAAACCATTTAAAATTACAACTGTGAATGACTATTCCTCCCTTGATTTCCTATCTGACCCCCTTTACTAGAATCCTTCTACAAGTGTAATTCACTTCCTTTCATCTAAAAATATTGTTAGTATGTCACAAAAAAAACTATAAATTATGCTTAAAAATATTAACAAATACAGATTGGAGTCAAGCCCTGAATGTAGATTTAACACTGGTATTCCAAATGCCTTCCTTCAATATTGTTTCCCAAATTTTCCACCTGCAACTTGAACAAAAAAACCTTTCCTCTTTTTTACTAAGATCATATGCTAGTCAGCTACCATGTTGAGGCTACAAATAAAGATGAAGTTGAAGATGACATGTAAAGTAAAGCCTTCTTGAATTTCACAAAAAATATCATTATCTTCTTATTACAAATTATTTTCATACTTCTTCCAATCAATATCTTTCAAATGCCTCTACTTTGAGTATGAACAAGCATTTGTTAGATAATCATAATTTGATTTCCCAAATACCATCTAGAACAGATAATAATCATCAAAAACTTAAATCCATCAAATATAGAATAAAAGAAGTCTCATAAATGTACATGCCAACTTAAGAAATAATCTTGAGCCATAAAGGCTAGATCTAATTCATCCTTATTGATACCTAAAAAATCTCAAAGGATAGAAAGAGGAACTAGTATGTTAAATGCAACAACAAGGTCAACATTGTCCATGTTGTGTGTGTGAAAATTGTACCTGATCTATAGACACAACACTTCAGTAAAACATTAGAGGTTAGCTATAATAAAAATCGTGCAAAATTGAAATCTAATTTAACCAAGCGATTTACTGCCTTCTAGTAGGTGCGAGATTAATGTTCTCAGATTGCTATCGAGATCAGTGACCTAGACGACACCTAAATGAAGGATTTGAATGCAAAACTAATATGAAATATGAATGCAATTAATCTATTTTTGTGGTATTTTCTATGCAATGATATGATGAAAACTGATATGAATCTATGCTAATATGGAAATTGATCTAACAATGATATGAATCTATGCTAATATGTAAATTGATATGCAATGCTAATCTAGAAATGATATGATATGAGAATGAAAATTCTAACAATAATATGAAAGCTATGAATTTGAAATTGATCTCACAAAGCTTCGAATCCTCAAATTTATCTTTCAAGCTCCAATTGTGCAAATTCTCCAAATCTGATATGCTATGATTCCTGTAGAGTAAGTTTGCAATTTGCGAGATGAATTATGAAGAGCTAAGCCCTAGTTATATAGAAATCTAGGGCTTTGGAGATGCATGAGAAAAAGCCTTAAATCACTCAAATAACTCAGGTTGATTTTTGAGTTATTTTTAAATAAAGATAATTAAGTCACAAAAATCATGCAAAAGCACAGTTCAACTCGAATTAGAAGTTTAGATCAACTTTAAAACTCAAAAAGATGTTGAGTTTCAAAAAGATAACAACTTGCATTGATTTTCCAATTTGAGTTTAACTGGTCCTTGAATATGCACAATAATTATAAATTAATTAAATAAATAAAGTGATTTATTCTCAACTTAACTGATTTTTTAAATAAAATAATTAATTTATGGGTTAATTAACTATTTTATCAAACTTTTATTAAAAACTATATTATTAAATAATGACAACTTGATTTAATTAATTAAAAATGAATTTAATCAATTATTCATAGGATATTAGATTTATTGTCAAAATTAAATAATACAATTAATAATAGATAGAATTAAATTTAATTACACAATTAAGTGGAAAGATATTAAATCTAATTAATTAAATATGAAAATATTCAATTAATCAAACTTAGGATAAATGTGATTTATCGCCAAATAATCATTAAATTAAAGATAATTAAGATAATTAGGAATATTGCTAGGAATATTCCCCGATGCATAATATAAGATAATCAATTATGATTTGATGATGTTTAGATGTGCCTTAGATTAGGACTTCGATGTTGATTTCATTTGATTTGTTGATATAGAAGATTAATGAACTTATAGCCCATTTTTGGGGTATTACATTTTGCCCCTCTTTGAATTACTGTGCGAAGTGCAGTGGTTCAAAGACAGTCTATGTTTGATAAAGATATGAAACTGATGTTTGATAATTGATATGAGACAGAAGCTGATTGATATTGATTTGATATGGAGATAATAGGTCTTGAATGACCAAAGATAATGTTCACTATAGCAGAGATGAACCGATGATTGTGAAAGAGTGTCAAAACACCTGATTCCAAACATTAGGATTGCTAAGAAGTGAGTGATCGGTTCTAGACTCGATTGTCTTAGCAGAAATAGCAGGTATCACATCTGAATCCTTCAGTTGCCAAAGAACCAAGGAAAGAACACTATGATCTGATGGTTGCAAAGACTGATACAGTTTACAAGATTACGAGAATACTAGATTGATATGGATCTTGATGAATCTGATATGCCCCAAGTGATGATAGATTTGCCCCTAGCGATGAGGTCTTTTTTGATGAATCAGTAACTAGACATAGTTGTTGTCTTGATTACTAAGGAAGATATGATTTCCATAAAGATATGATTTCAAATTTGATTACAAAATTTGAATGATGTGCAATACCATGCCCCCTTTGGGATTAAAATTGAAATCTGACAAGAAAAGTCAACGTTGATAGTTTAGAAGCATGTTAATTGATTTGAGAAGTGGTTATACACGTTGAAGAATGCATTATGCATCGTTGGAAGGTCCTGGAGACCAAATTTGACTAGGTTAAACCATGAGTTGACCATAGTTGACCAAGTTGAAACTTTGAGAGTTTGATGTAAGATAATTAGTTAAGTTGAATACTAGATTTCTGTGATGATTGAAGGTCGATTATGCAAGCAGTAATAATATGAATGATCTCAGATTTGAATTTTGATCCCGAAAAAGGATTCTACTTGTTGTTTCATTGGAGGAACCTTCGTGTGAGATTCAGCTCTTGTTAGACTGGAAGAGGCGAGTGGAGAATTGTTTAAGCATTGAAGTTCGTTTAGCCATTGTGAGATCATGCAACATGCAAAATGCAAAGAGACATGCAAAATGAAATGCAACCTAAGACCTAGGACCTAGTCACTGATCATGTGTCGATTTGTTATCATCATTGAACTTTTATGTAATCGGATAAATCAATACAATGCCCACTAGCCATGAAACCATAGACATATGAATATTGATTTGTAACAATCAAGAACCAATACAACACCCACTGGTCAAACAACCATGGACATATGAATATTGGTTTTATTTTTGGAATGTCAGATTAGATACAAGCACCAAGGCACAAGCGCCAAGATGACCTGAGTATCATGTCCATTTTGATATAGAAATTTGTGTTAGCATCAAAACATGAACATCATGATGACCTAAATACATTGCATGACAAACACATCAAACAGTCAAGAGATCATTCTAAATCCCATGTGAATTACCTGTAGTGACCCTTTAGCGTTCACATCCTTAGGTAAGATCGCATTCACAGTAGGAGAAAGAACTCACACAAAAAGACAATAGTTAGATCAAACTTCCTTGAATTTTCTAGGCATCAATGATCAAGGTACGCATGGCCATCCCATTCGAGATAGAGGCTCTTACAGTCAGACACCATTTCAATCTAAAATTTCCAAAGACGTTAGATTTTCACATACAAGCAGAAGACAAAGAAAAGATTATGCCCCTAGTCATCACTCTCTAAATCCTATAAAGGACATCATCAAAGAGCTCGAAGGGACACAATATGCAAAAATCTCAATGCGAATCAGTAAGCATACAAGGAGATAAAAGCATGAAGCACAGATCATTTTCAGTTTGTGTTTGATGTTGATTGCATTGTTGTAGATGCAAAATCTTTTCTGGAGACAAGACAGACTTGACTGACTCAAATGAAGCTTCAAAGGACTCTGACTAGATACGAGACCTCTAAGATATACTGGAGACCATAGGATATGACATTGATTTCCCCCAAGTGTTAAGCATTGATAGAATACAGACGCTTGAGCTAAGTGGTGTACAGACTGACTTATTGAAAACAAACTGGGAGATATGTACAAACTAAAGCAAGACTGAAAGCTGGGAAAGACCAAGATAACACTAATAGATGGAGCATTTTGAAACAAGTGGCACTCATTTGCCAGGTTTTCACCATCTTGGCAGAGATTCTATTTTTGCTACCAAGGCGCCTGTTTCCAGGTTTTCACCAAGACACTTTTTTTTCTTTTTTCTTTCATTTTTCATTTTTTTTGTACTTTTGATATTTTTTGATTTTTTTGGTGAATCATCAAGGTGCCTATTGCTAGGTTTTCACCAAGATGTTCATTTTTTCAGGACATTTTACCATAGACTGAATGCCTTAGGTGTAGAATTTCTTCAGATGGAGAACGTTGATTGGTTCTCAGAGCTGTTCTCCTTCAGTTGTTGAGAGTTGATAGGCTCCAGAGCCAAAAGTAGCAGTGATTACAAAGGGACCCAGCCAGTTGGGTTCAAACTTCCCCTTGCGTTCTCGATGGGATTGATTTTTAGGATTTTCTCTCAAGACTAGATCGCCAACCTGAAATTCTCTGTGTCTAACTTTCTTGTTGTAGCTTCTAGACATTCTCTTCTGATATACTCTGAGATGATCATACACTACTTGTCTGCGCTCATCTAGTAGTTCCAATTCTTGTAACCTAGACACTCTATAGTCATCATCAGTTACTAGACCATGCATTCTAATTCTAAGTGATGGGATTTCAACCTCAATAGGAAGTACCGCTTCAGACCCATAAACTAAAGTGAAAGGTGTAGCGCCTGTAGGTGTTCTGATACTTGTTTTGTAGGCCTATAGAGCTGGATTAATCATGAGATGCCAGTCTCTACCAGTTTTGTTTACTGTTCTGTGCAAGATCTTCAATAGATTTTTGTTAGAAGCCTCTGCTTGGCCACTTCCTTGTGGATATTAGATAGAAGACCAATGTTGGGTGATCTTGAATTTGGCACATAGATCATCTAGGTCTTTACTCCTGAATTGCCCACCGTTATCTGTGATTATGGAATGAGGTATCCCATATCTGCATCTGATATAGTTCAATATGAACATAGATATTTGTTTCCCTATTGCTTGTGTCAAAGGGACCACCTCTACCCATTTTGTAAAATAATCTGTGGCTGTGATTATATGGGTATGTCTGTTAGAAGAATGAGGATGAATCATCCCGATAAGATCAAATGCCCATTGATGAAAAGGCCATTGTGTTGTAAAGGGGATTAAATCCCTCCCTAGAGCATGAATTAGGTTGCCATGTACTTGACACTTTTGACAATTCTTAGCAAATTTGATAGCCTCTTTCTCCATTTCAGGCCAATAGTACCCAGCCCTAATAATTTTTCGAGCTAGTGTTAAACTATTCGAGTGTGACCCACAAATACCATCATGGACTTCCTCTAATGCATGTTGAGACTCTTCCCATTCTAAACATCTAAGTAGCATACCATCTAGACCTCATTTGTATAGATCGTGACCAATGATGACATATCGAAAGGAATTACAGATAAGGTATCTCTTTTCATGACGGTTGAAGGTATCAGGAATGATTTGGTCTTGGAGATAGGAAAATAGGTTTTTATATCGGGATGAATCATGACCTACAATAGTGTAGATCATGCGGGTTTCAAGGGAGTCATATGCAAGATAAGATAGTGCTTCCACTAAAAACTCATAGCATAGCTCATGTTCAGGCTGCTGTAATAAAGTAGATAGTGTTGCCATTGCATCGGTAGCCTTGTTCTCCGTTCTAGGAATTTGCTCAAATGTGATAGATATGAAATATTTCTTAAGATCATCTACCATTCTCTTGTAAGGAATGAGTTTTTCATCTTTAGTTTGGTACACATCATTGACTTGATGAATAACAAGTTGAGAGTCTCCATGAATGTGTAGCTCTGTTACTCTCCATTCAATTGCTAGTTTCATACCATTCAAGAGGGCTTCATATTCCGCAATATTGTTTGTGTAAGGGAATTTTAGTCTGAATGCTTTTGGGATGGAGTATCCTTGAGGAGTTATGAACAATATGCCTGCTCCAGATCCATTCTATGTATAGGAGCCATGAAAGAACAATTGCCATTCTCTAGAAGATAGGTGCATAATAGAGGAGTCTGGAAATTCCATTTGCATTAGTGTGTCATCAAATATGGGTGCATCTGCTAGTTGATCAGCAATAACTTGACCTTTTATAGCTTTTCTTTCAACATATTCAATGTCAAATTCTCTTAGAAGCATGACCCATTTAGCCAGTCTACCTATGAGGGCAGCCTTGCTGAGTAGGTATTTTAGTGGATCAATTTTTGCTACTAGATGCGTGGTATGAGATAACATATAGTGTCTCAATTTTTGTGATGCAAATATCACAACGAGACAAGCTTTCTCAATCACAGAATAGTTCTTTTCATATGCCACCAATGTTCTGCTTATATAATAAATAGCTCTTTCCTTTTTCTCTTCATCATGTTGCGCTAGCAATGCCCCCAGTGATGTGGCTGTTGCGGAAACATATAAGATCAATGGCTTCCCATGAATAGGAGGCATCAAGATAGGTGGATTTGATAGATACTTCTTGATATGGTTAAAGTTGTTCTCACATTCTTCATTCCATGTAAAGGTCACACCTTTATGTAATGTTTTTGTAAAAGGCTGTGATATGTCTGCTAGCTGTGATATGAATCTTCTAATAGATTGAACTCTTCCTTGCAACGTCCTCATTTGACTGATATTCATGGGAGGTTGCATCTCTATTATAGCCTTGACTTTAGCTGGATCAACTTCAATACCCTTTTTTGGAACTATGTATCCTAAGAGCTTTCCAGAAGTGACACCAAAAGCACACTTCTTAGGATTTAGTCAGAGACTAAACTTTTCCATTCTATCTAGGATCACGCTCAAGTCCTTTAGATGTTTAGTTCTGATCATATATTTTGCTAAAGTATCATCAACATAATCTTCCATAGTTCGATGCATCATGTCATGGAAAATAGATGTCATTGCTCTTTGATATGTAGCTCCAGCATTTTTAAGCCCAAATGGCATGACATTCCAGCAAAAGGTGCTCCATGCACATGTGAAAGCAGTTTTCTCTTGGTCCTCTGGAGCAATTTTTATTTGGTTATATCCAGAGAAACCATCCATTAAGTAATACATCTTGGAACCCACACTCATGTCCACTATCATATCAATGTTAGGTAGTGGAAAATCATCCTTAGGGCATGCTCTATTCACATCTCGAAAGTCTGTGCACACTCTGATTGAGCCATCTGGTTTAGAAATAGGTACAATATTAGAGATCCACTCTACATAGTCAATAACTCAGATGAATCCGGCATTTAGGAGCTTCTCTAATTCAGCTTTTACCAAGTGTGCAACATGAGGATGCATCTTTCTCAATTTTTGCTTGACAGGTTTGACATTTGGAGCAATAGATAAATGATGCATTATAAGATTGGGATCCAATCCTAGCATATCTAAATATTTCCATGCAAAGTTGATCTTCTTCTTTGTTAGGAATGTTGTAAATTTTTTCTTTTCTTCTTCTGATAATGATTGTGCTATATGTACCAATTGTGGTTCCTCTGTTGTACCCAGATTGATGGATTGAGTGGGCTCAATTAGAACTAGAGATCTGTCCTATAAATGACTTAGAAGGACATCAAATATCTCATCCTTAGGCACCTCAGAGAGGTTTTCACCTTTGGATATGTCTTTTATTTTTACTTTTGTAGGTTATGAGACTACCACAAAGTGGTTTTCACCCTCCAAACTCTTTTTCTTTTTCTTTTTATTCTTGTTTTTCTGACTAAGATATTTGATGTCTGACTCGGTCATGCTGACGCTCGGTTCATTGATGGAAGTACTCATAGGCTCAATTGCATTGAGGTAGCAAGCAAGGGCATAGTCATTTGGGAAGGTATAAATACCATGGCTCAGATTTGTGGAGGTTTGATCAATAAGTTCTGGATATTTGATAGTCAAAGTAGGGAAAGATTGGGAGATAGTGTTTATGGATATGGATCTATCATCATTGGTCCTAACATGACACTTGAGTTCAAAGTTGATACTACAAATTAAGACATCCAATTCATGAATAGGCTCAATGTCATCGTGGGAGTCCAATTCAGTGATAGGTGGATCAGACTCGATAGGTTCATCATTTCACTCTAGACTTACGTTGGTTTGAGGTGCATATTGGTGAATAACATCAACATTTTTTTCTGTGATAAGATCATTTGGTTCTGGGATGACTCCCCATTCATAGTCATTAGATTCATCTTCTGATTTAGGATCTCTAGGAAATCTTAGAACATGAGTAAAGTCAGGGTGAATACCCCAAGAAGGGTTACCCTTAGATTCTGATTTGTATTCATACTCATCAGAATTTATCTCAGAATCACTACCACTTCCCTCTTCTTGATTGTTTTCAAGATTAGCTGGTTCTTGTGTTGCAACTATCTCTTGATTGATAGTAGGTTCTTGTGTTTCTACTACATTAATGCTTTTGATAGAATCATCTTTATCATCAAGAAGGTCTTTGATCTCTTTAGGAAATTTTTCATAGGGGATGAGTTCTGAACTATCTAAATCACTATCGGATAGTTCTATTTCTTCTTTCTTAAGAAGAAGTTCCCCTGGTGCGATCTACTCTATGACATGAGAGCAATTACCTTTGAGATGATAGGGTTTCTTCTTAAAACCTAAGCCAACTTTGTTTTTATTTTCTCTACCAATATGTGGGAGAGGTACCTCAAGACCTTTTCCTCTGATTCCTAGAGGTCCTTTACCTGAATATCCCATCTTAGCTATTAATTTATCTCCTGGACCATATGACTTGGAAGGGAGTTTGGAGACTGCAGAGTCACCAGTTTGCACAACTTGAGATTCAGGTTCATCTTTGTACAGCCATGATAGCATAGCCTCATCCTCTTCAAATTCTTGCTTGGACACTTGTTCTGCTACAAAATTCTTTTTATATGCTTCAAGAGGTTTTTTAGATTCTGGTTTGGATTGTTTCAAAGATTGCCCATAAGATTTAGGCGAGATAGGGAGAGATGTCAAAGATAAGACTGGCTCGATAGTATATTCTCCCATACTATTTTCTTTGATATTAACCCCTTTTGCAAGATCTTCCATTTTAGATGTGGATGCTTCTTTAGTTGGTTCAATAGAAGATTCTCTATTATTAGGTACAAGCTTATCTGCACTTTCCTTCAAGGTGTTGCAAGTTGTATTCAAATCTGCGGGGATAGTAACCTCTACTCCTTCATAAGGAAATTTCAAGCATTGATGGTATGTAGAAGGAATGGCTTGCATTTCATGTATCCATGGTCTCCCTAGAAGGACATTGTAGGCCAAAGGTAGATCAAGCACTTGACAGATGGTATCTTTGATAACTAGACCCACTCTGATAGGTAAGACAATGGTGCCTTTAGAAGATCTTTCTTGATCATCATAGGCCTTGATAGTTATTTTCTTTCTAGGATCAATAGCCAATTTTGAAAATCCCAATTGTGTAATCAAGCTGTAAGAACAAATGTTTAGGCCAGCGCCCCCATCTATCAACACATGTTTGACTCTACGGTTCTGGATCAAGACTTCTATATGCAAAGGCTGATTATGTGGGTGACTCAAGGAGTTGTCATCTTCCTCTAAAAAGGAGATATATTGTGGAGATGTAAGATGTCCAACCATAGTCTGGAACCTATCTAAATCAAGGTCATCAGGAACATTGGAACCGAGCAAAGCTTTATTGAGAATGGCTCTATGAGCTGGAGATATTTGAAGCAACTCAAAAATGGAGATTTTTGCATTAGTGTGTTGGAGTTGTTGAAAAATGCTATAAGACGTAAGCCTTGTATCCTTTGGATTGGAAGATTTGGAAGCAGCCTTTTGTTTAAAAGTAGATGAAAGATTGAAGGGCACCTTAGGGATATTTGATGAATCTGGGATTTTTCCTTTCAAATGCATTTGAGCTTGTGATCGAGTAACTGCATTAGCTAAGGAATGATTTCTATCTCTTCATACAATTGTGATGACATTGCAACTTTCAAAGAGACATGGTTCAACCATATTGATGACAACATTATTTCCAGGGTAGGCATAGTTGACTTTTGCCCCCATATTAGGCTGAGAAGTTGAAACTTCTTGACCATGTTTCGAAAATGGTTTTGTGAATGCTGTATGATCATTATTGCTCGTGGGATTGTCAATTGTGATGTCTCCACTATCGATTAGATCTTGAATGGTATGCTTCAAGTGGTAGCAACTACTAGTTTTGTGACCTTTACTCTGATGGAAATCATAGAATTCATTTTCCTTCCACCATATTGGTTTGGGGTCTTGAGCATTCGGTCAGATTGGTGGTAAAGAGATGATGTTATCAGCCAGCAGAGTTTTCATAGCTGATTCTAAAGACTCTCCTAGAGGAGTAAATTTTTTATGTTTATACCATTTTTTGAATTCTGGCTTCCTTTGAGATGGTTGAGAAGACTTTTTCTCTGAAGCTTTAATGGCTTGAGTACCAAGAGTGAGATTGTAGGTTGGTGCCTTTGATGGGGCATGGACAGTGTCAACAACACCATCTATGATGATGCCTTTGTTCTTGTTCCAATTTTTGTTCTTGTCTTTAGAACTGGATCCTGATTTGTACTTGTCTTTTTGAAGTGTGATTTCTCCTTTTTTCACAAGCACTTTTTCAATTTTGATAGCATTATCCACCATCTTATCAAAAGATGTATGATCTTGCA
The DNA here is from genome assembly GCA_027943335.1 of Chamaecyparis obtusa. NCBI lineage: Eukaryota > Viridiplantae > Streptophyta > Pinopsida > Cupressales > Cupressaceae > Chamaecyparis > Chamaecyparis obtusa. The sequence continues at coordinate 251,147 of BSBK01009154.1, forward strand.
TTTGTAAAGGATAATTGATTTCTATAACAAGGTTGTTGATGAAGATTTCCAATTTTTCTATTTCTGGAATAGATCTGGCATATAGAGAGAACTTCTTCCTCCATCTCTTGAGAAATGTTAGGAATGGTTCCCCTGGATATTACTTGAGATTATAGATATCGATCATGGTGATCGGGTGCTAAATATTGTAGGAGTATTATTGATAAAACAATTTGATCAACTTCTCAAAAGTTTTGATAGTAGAAGGCAGTCTAGAGAACCAATGGATGGTTTCTCCCCCTAGAGATTGAGGGAAGAGATGCATCAGATAGGTTGGTTTTTGCATGAACTCCATTGATTGTGTACAGAATTATCTGACATGATCTTGAGGATTGGAGTGTCCATCATACTTGTCATACTTTGGCATCTCCACTCTTTTTATAAATGATGGCATATACAAGTCTTTGTCAAATGGAAAAGGGCATAGAGCTTCCATGGAGAACTCTTTGGGTTCCTTTTCTTTCTCAAGGCTATTAAATTTGACTTGTAAAGCATGTATCTATTTCATCATAGCTGTGAGTGGATTCTCTTCCTCATGTGTAATGATGTCTTCAACATTAAAGTTGGGAGAAAGTTCAGCTCCTTGATGAGCTAATTGTAAAAAGTATGCTTCTCTATCTTCTTTCGAGAAATGCTTCATCATTCATTTGAAGTTATCATCATTTTGATATTGAGCAATTTCTTCAGGTGTGGGCTCCTGATCTGCACCATGTTGAGATTGAGCACTTTGAGAGCCAAAATTTGTCCCTGCTTGAGACATGGTAGGAGTTTGTGGACTCCCTGGATTAGATTGATGAGGGGTATGTTGAGTACCTCTGTGAGTTGATGGAGGAGGTATGTAACCAAATTTCAATCGATAGTTGCCAAGACCGTCATCCTCGTAAGGACCAGAATTGATGAGTTGCTTAAGAGTTGGAGTTTGGAGAGTGGTGATAGATTTCTTGTGAGAGGAAGCTCTAGTCTCCACCATTCACCTCAAGTGAAACAAAAGAATAAGATCCAGATAATCGAAGAATGAATTGAATCAAGATGATCAGATGACGCAACCTTGTCAAGGTTTGATTGATTTGAAGATTTGATTAGACGTGGATGAACGATACTGTGCCCTAGATGCATGGGTAGGTTCCCAAAAGATAGCGGCCAAGATATCACAACACTTAGTCATTTTGATGATTGATTGAAGATTGATAGTTATGACAAGGTTTTGACACAGGATGATAAGGACTCAAATCGATTAAACAGAAGGATGAATCAAATTCAAAAGGCCACTTTAGGAAAATGATTGGATTCTTAATAGCTACTGCTCTATTCCTGACACTGTGATTCATTCGATAGATTCTGAAATTAGGCTGAAAAAGCTAAATATCTGGCAATTTTGACAATTTTTTGACAACTTTCAAAAATTTCCCAAACGACACTCTGCAGACTCGTACAACAGTGGGTATGTTGTGAAACGACAGTTGCAAAACTCGTACGACAATTGCAAGCAAGATTTTGACTCTTAGAATTTTCTAGCATCAAAACTCGTATGACACTGGGTGGGTTATCATACGACAGTTGGGTAGCAATGAAACGATAGTTGAAAATCTCATACGATAGTTGGGTAGCAATGAAACGACAGTTGCATGATTTTGACCTTGAGAATTTGTTGGCATGGAAACTCATACGACACTGGGTTTGCTATCATATGATAGATGGGTTGTAATGAAATGACACTTGATAGAAACTCGTATGACTTTCTGACCTCCTAAGATGACTTTTGACTCCAGAAAAAGATTTTACTTCAAATTTTGCAAATTTTGAGTTTTCAATTTTGAATCGTTTGCAAATTTCAATGTCCAGATTTGAGGATTGTAACAGGTTTGTTCATTTTCCATAACTAGATAGATAAGCAAGCACACAAAATAGAAAGCAAGTGATTTCAAGCATGTCTGAAAATAATGAACAAGGGCAAAAGCAACCTTGCGCATGAACAATCAAGTGACTTATTCATTCTAATCCTCAGAAGCGCTAATTGTGTATGTTCCAAAAATGTTTTGCAATAACGCACATATACCCTATAAAATGAAAATTTGGCCTCGCTAGGGTTTTTAGTAATGGTTTGACTCTGCAACTTTTATGATCCAAAGGGGTGAACTCCAATCCTAGCGCACCAGCGTTTTGACACAGTCTGAGAACTTAATCTTCAGGAGCTGCTAGGGAGATCTGACAACCCAACAATGAACCATACTCGTGGAGATTTCTTCCACAAGGACATTTATATAGCGGCTGTCACTACCATGGTGAAAATGGCTATTACCCCTTGAGGTTTCACCAACACAGTTTTCCCAGTGAAGGAAATGTCCACTACGGTTAACCCTCTCTAAAGGTGACTCACAGTATGATACCACAAGGGGACTTGGCTCCAGATCCAAGATTTTGATACCTCTTCACTTTTAACCCAAACAAAGCAAGCAGATTAATCTGACACGCTAAGACAAAGTTTGTCTCACCAAGGTCTATGATATCAACCCTACGTGATCTATACACCCTTCCAAAGAGAGAATGTATCAATCAATAAGGGAAGGCACACTAACCAATTTTGATTCACCAAAGCTCTTGATGTCTACCCCACATGATCTATCAACCTCTCCTGGGAGAGAATGTATCGATCAATAAGAGAAGAAGCACTAACCAAGTTGAATGTGAAACACACTAAGTATCCTCCCTACCTACAAGGATTCTATCGTCAAGAAGGATTTCGCCGGGAATCCAATCTCTCGAGAATCATGAATAGTGTTCATAGGGCCTAATTACTATGTGAGCATAGATGTATGTTTCCAAAAGCAAATCTACCAAAAGTACCCAAAAAGCAGAAAGAGGAACACTTAACGCTTAAAGAAAATATGAGATGAGTCCACAAGGTGGAACACTTAACACCTCACACAAGCTAAAAATGAGTCCCCAACTTAGAAAAAAAGTGAGTTCCTAAAAGCACAAAAGGGTTGCCAAGTGGAACACTTAACGCTTCTGTCCTGTTGACCCCTCCCCTTTATGGCGCTGAGATTGAAACCACGGGGCGGAATGAGGGGCTGGTAGATTAGCAAGTCTAATAACCCAAGATAGCAATCAAGATCAATCACAAGTAATCTAAGACTACTAATAAATACTTAAGGTGTCACAACCTAGTATCAATTATGCAAGTGTGTAAAACAAAAGCATGAAAAGAATCACCCAAGCTAGACACACGAGAGATTTATTTTAAGCCCAAATTGAAATGTTATTAGATGAAGGAGAATACTTGGGATCCTCACAATGTGCTTAGTAGATTTTACCTGATTTTTAGCAATTTTTTTTGAGCTTTTCCATGCAAGCAAGTGATGAACTCTCCAACAAGCAAACAAGCAAACAAGATATGCAACATATATTCAACTTATGAAAATCATAGGGTTAACACTAAAAATAAATTATTATCAGCAATAATAACCAATAATTAACCCAAATGACAACTCATATCATTCATTGAACCATGTAAAATAATAAATGCATACCCATCACAAAACTTTATTTTTTTTGCTGCATTTGACCTAGTCAACAAGATCTTATTTTTTTTTATGATTTTGAACACAAAAATAAAAATTCAAAAATAAGACCCCTACTAAAAAATAGAGAGCTTTCCAAAAATGTAAAAATTTTAGAAAAATCTCTTCATTTGTGCCCTAAAGACCCATTTTATCAAAACAGACTAGTTTTTGTAAATTAACTATTTGAGATATTATATTGCATCCAAATTTAAAATACAATGAATGGACCCCTGTATAATTTAAATAGATTTTTGAAAATATAAACATTTCCAAAAAATATGCTGATTTGCGTCAGATATTAATTTTTTCCAGAATTTTAAGAAAAAATTATTAAAAATTCAAAAGATCCCAAAAAATTCTAAATTTTTTACTGTCGCTTCTTTGATATATGCCCAACTTGCAAAAAAAATTTCAGAGTTAAACTCCAAGCCATTCGAAAGATAAAATTAAATCTTTGAAACTTTAGGGCTTTAGCTCCCCCAAAAAATCAAAACTAGCATGTAAAGGTGGGTTGCCCCATGGTGGGCACTAGAAATGTGTGTGTGAAAATTGTACTTGATCTATAGACACAACACTTCAGTAAAAGATTAGAGGTTAGCTATAATCAAAATCGTGCAAAATTGAAATCTAATTTAACCAAGCGATTTACTGCCTTCTAGTAGGTGCAAGATTAATGTTCTCAGATTGCTATCGAGATCAGTGACCTAGACGACACCTAAACGAAGGATTTGAATGCAAAATTGATATGAAATATGAATGCAATTAATCTATTTTTTTGGTATTTTCTATGCAATGATATGATGAAAACTAATATGAATCTATGCTAATATGGAAATTGATCTAACAATGATATGAATCTATGCTAATATGTAAATTGATATGCAATGCTAATCTAGAAATGATATGATATGAGAATGAAAATTCTAACAATAATACAAAAGCTATCAATTTGAAATTGATCTCACAAATCTTCGAATCCTCAAATTTATCTTTCAAGCTCCAATTGTGCAAATTCTCCAAATCTGATATGCTATGATTCCTGTAGAGTAAGTTTGCAATTTGCGAGATGAATTATGAAGAGTTGAGCCTTGGTTTTATAGAAATCCAAGGCTTTGGAGGTGCATGAGAAAAAGTCATAAATCACTCAAATAACTCAGGTTGATTTTTGAGTTATTTTTAAATAAAGATAATTAAGTAACAAAAATCATGCAAAAGCACAGTTAACCTCGAATTAGAAGTTTAGATCAACTTTAAAACCCAAAAAGATGTTGAGTTTCAAAAAGCTAACAACTTGCATTGATTTTCCAATTTGAGTTTAACTGGTCCTTGAATATGCACAATAATTATGAATTAATTAAATAAATAAAGTGATTTATTCTCAACTTAACTGATTTTTTAAATAAAATAATTAATTTATGGGTTAATTAACTATTTTATCAAACTTTTATTAGAAATTATATTATTAAGTAATGACAACTTCCTTTAATTAATTAAATAAGAATTTAATCAATTATTCATAGGATATTAGATTTATTGTCAAAATTAAATAATACAATTAATAATAGATAGAATTAAATTTAATTACACAATTAAGTGGCAAGATATTAAATCTAATTAATTAAATATAAAAATATTCAATTAATCAAACTTAGGATAAATGTGATTTATCGCCAAATAATCATTAAATTAAAGATAATTAAGATAATTAGGAATATTGCTAGGAATATTCCCTGATGCGGAATATAAGATACTCAATTATGATTTGATGATGTTTAGATGTGCCTTAGATTAGGACTTTGATGTTGATTTCATTCAATTTGTTGATATAGAAGATTAATGAACTTATAGCCCATTTTTGGGGTATTACATTTTGCCCCTCTTTGAATTACTATGCGAAGCGCAGTGGTTCAAAGACAGTCTATGTTTGATAAAGATATGAAAATGATGTTTGATAATTGATATGAGACAGAAGCTAATTGATATTGATTTGATATGGAGATAATAGGTCTTGAATGACCAAAGATAATGTTCACTATAGCAGCGATGAACCGATGATTGCGAAAGAGTGTGAAAACACCTGATTCCAAACCTCAGGATTTCTAAGAAGTGAGTGACCGGTTCTAGACTTGATTGTCTTAGCAAAACTAGCAGGCATCACATCTGAATCCTTCAGTTGCCGAAGAACCAAGGAAAGAACACTATGATCCGATGGTTGCAAAAATTGATACAGTTTACAAGATTAGGAGAATACCAGATTGATATGGATCTTGATGAATCTGATATGCCCCAAGTGATGATAGATTTGCCCCGAGCGATGAGGTCTTTTTTGATGAATCAATAACTAGACGTGGTTGTTGTCTTGATTATTGAGGAAGATATGATTTCCATAAAGATATGATTTCAAATTTGATTACAGACTTTGAATGATGTGCAATACCATGCCCCCTTCGGGATTAAAATTGAAATCTGACAAGAAAAGTTAGTGTTGATAGTTTAGAAGCATGTTAATTGGTTTGAGAAGTGGTTATACACGTTGAAGAATGCATTCTGCATCATTGGAAGGTCCTGGAGACCAAATTTGACTAGGTTAAACCATGAGTTTACCATAGTTGACCAAGTTGAAACTTCAACAGTTTGATGTAAGATAATCAGTTAAGTTGAATACTAGATTTCTGTGATGATTAAAGGTTGATTATGCAAGCAGTAATAATATGAATGATCTCATATTTGAATTTTGATCCCGAAAAAGGATTCTACTTGTTGTTTCATTGGAGGAACCTTCATGTGAGATTCAGCTCTTGTTAGACTAGAAGAGGTGAGTGGAGAATTGTTTAAGCATTGAGGTTCATTTAGCCATTGTGAGATCATGCAACATGCAAAATGCAAAGAGACATGCAAAATGAAAAGCAACCTAAGACCTAGGACCTAGTCACTGATCATGTGTCAATTTGTTATCATCATTGAACTTTTAGGTAACCGGATAAATCATTACAATGCCCACTAGCCATGAAACCATAGACATATGAATATTGATTTGTAACGCTCAAGAACCAATACAACACCCACTCATCAAACAACCATGGACATATGAATATTGGTTTTATTTTTAGAATGTCAGATTAGATACAAGCACCAAGGCACAAGTGCCAAGATGACCTGAGTATCATGTCCATTTTGATATAGCAATTTGCGTTAGCATAAAAACATGAATGTCATGATGACCCGAATACGTTGCATGACAAACACATCAAACAGTCAAGAGATCATTCTAAATCCCATGTGAATTACCTGTAGTGACCCTTTAGTGTTCACATCCTTAGGTAAGATCGCGTTCACAGTAGGAGAAAGAACTCACTCAAAAAAACAATAGTTAGATCAAACTTCCTTAAATTTTCTAGGTATCAATGATCGAGGTATGCATGGCCATCCCATTCGAGATAGAGGGTCTTACAGTTGGACACCATTTCAATCCAAAATTTCCAAAGATATTAGATTTTCACATACAAGCAGAAGACAAAGAAAAGATTATGCCCCTAGTCATTACTCTCTAAATCCTATAAAGGACATCATCAAAGAGCTCGAAGGGACACAATATGCAAAAATCTCAATGCGAATTAGTAAGCATACAAGGAGATAAAAGCATGAAGCACAGATTGTTTTCAGTTTGTGTTTGATGTTGATTGCGTTGTTGTGGATGCAAAATCTTTTCTGGAGAAAAGACAGACTTGACTGACTCAAATGAAGCTTCAAAGGACTCTAACTAGATACGAGATGTCTAAAATATACTGGAGACCTTAGGATATCACATTGATTGCCCCCAAGTGTTAACCATTGATAGGATACAGACACTTGAGCTAAGTGGTGTACAGACTGACTTATTGAAAACAAATTGGGAGATATGTACAAACTAAAGCAAGACTGAAAGCTGGGAAAGACCAAGATAACACTAATAGATGGAGCATTTTGAAACAAGTGGCACTCATTTGCCAGGTTTTCACCATCTTGGCAGAGATTCTATTTTTGCTACCAAGGTGCCTATTTCCAGGTTTTCACCAAGGCAATTTTTTTTTTTTTTTTCATTTTTCATTTTTTTTGTACTTTTGATATTTTTTTTTTTTTTTGGCGAATCATCAAGGTGCCTATTGCTAGGTTTTCACCAAGCTGTTCATTTTTTCATGACATTTTCCAATTTTTATAATTTTTTCAGGACATTTTACCATAGACTGAATGCCTTAGGCGTAGAATTTCTTCAAATGGAGAACGTTGATTGGTTCTCAGAGCTGTTCTCCTTCAGTCGTTGAGAGTTGATAGGCACCAAAGCCAAAAGTAGTAGTGATTACAAAGGGACCCAGCCAGTTGGGTTTGAACTTCCCCTTGCATTCTCGATGGGATTGATTTTTAGGATTTTCTCTCAAGACTAGATCGCCAACTTGAAATTCTCTATGTCTGACTTTCTTGTTGTAGCCTCTAGACATTCTCTTCTAATATACTCTGAGATGATCATAAGCTACTTGTTTGCGCTCATCTAGTAGGTCCAGTTCTTGTAACCTAGACACTCTATAGTCATCATCAGTTACTAGACCATGCATTCTAATTCTGAGTGATGGGATTTCAACCTCAATAGGTAGTACCGCTTCAGACCCATAAACTAAAGTGAAAGGTGTAGTCCCTGTAGGTGTTCTGATACTTGTTCTATAGGCCCATACAGCTAGATTAATCATGAGATGCCAGTCTCTGCCAGTTTTGTTTACTATTCTGTGCAAGATCTTCAATAGATTTTTGTTAGAAGCCTCTGCATGGCCATCTCCTTGTGGATAGTAGATAGAAGACCAATGTTGGGTGATCTTGAATTTGGCACATAGATCATCTAGGTCTTTATTCCTGAATTGCCCACCGTTATTTATGATTATGGAATGAGGTATCCCATATCTGCATATGATATAGTTCAATATGAACATAGATATTTGTTTTCCTATTGCTTGTGTCAAAGGGACCGCCTCTACCCATTTTGTAAAATAATTTGTGGCTGTGATTATATGGGTATGTCCGTTAGAAGAATGAGGATGAATCATCCCGATAAGATCAAATGCCAATTGATGGAAAGGCCATTGTGTTGTAAAGGGGATTAGATCCCTCCCTGGAGCATGAATTAGGTTGCCATGTACTTGACACTTTTGAAAATTCTTAGCAAATTTGATAGCCTCTTTCTCCATTTCAAGCCAATAGTACCCAGCCCTAATAAGTTTTCGAGCTAGTGTTAAATGGTTCGAGTGTGACCCACAAATACCATCATGGACTTCCTCTAATGCATGTTGAGACTCTTCCCGTTCTAAACATCTAAGTAGTGTACCATCTAGACCTCATTTGTATAGATCGTGACCAATGATGACATATCGGAAGGCATTACGGATAAGGTATCTCTTTTCATGACGGTTGAAGGTATCGGGAATGATTTGGTCTTGGAGATAGGAAAATAGGTTTTTATATCGGGATGAATCATGACCTACAATAGTGCAGATCATGCGGGTTTTAGGGGAGTCATATGTAGGATAAGATAGTGCTTCCACCAGAAACTCATAGCATAGCTCATGTTCAGGCTGCTGTAATAAAGTAGATAGTGTTGCCATTGCATTGGTAGCCTTGTTTTCCATTCTAGGAATTTGCTCAAATGTGATAGACATGAAATATTTCTTAAGATCATCTACCATTCTCTTGTAAGGAATGAGCTTTTCATCTTTAGTTTGGTACACATTATTGACTTGATGAATAAAAAGTTGAGAGTCTCCATGAATGTGTAGCTCTATTACTCTCCATTCAATTGCTAGTTTCATACCATTCAAGAGGGCTTCATATTCCACAATATTGTTTGTGTAGGGGAATTTTAGTCTGAATGATTTTGGGATGGAGTATCCTTGAGGAGTTTTGAACAATATGTTGGCTCCAGATCCATTCTTTGTATAGGAGCCATGAAAGAACAATTGCCATTCTCTAGAAGATAGGTGCATAATAGAGGAGTCTGGAAATTCCATTTGCATTGGTGTGTCATCAAACATGGGTGCATCTGCTAGTTGATCAGCAATAACTTTACCTTTTATAGCTTTTCTTTCAACATATTCAATGTCAAATTCACTTAGAAGCATGACCCATTTAGCCAGTCTACCTGTGAGGGCAGCCTTGCTGAGTAGGTATTTTAGTGGATCAATTTTTGCTACTAGATGCGTGGTATGAGCTAACATATAGTGTCTCAGTTTCTGTGATGCAAAGATCACAGCGAGATAAGCTTTCTCAATCATAGAATAGTTCTTTTCATATGCCACCAATGTTCTGCTTATATAATAAATGGCTCTTTCCTTTTTCTCTTAATCATGTTGCGCTAGCAATGCCCCCAGTGATGTGGTATGTGCAAGATCATGAGGGGCCAAAAAGTGGCGATGTCAGTTCAAAACTTTGACAATGTAGCTGACAACTTTTTTTTCACCTGAATTTGATAAAATGAAAAGGGTATCTTAAGGAGATTATTAGCTTTCTATCGATATAATTGTTGTCAAATTTTGAATTCGATAAGTAATTATTAGTTATTTTCTAATTGAGCTACCTCTAAAGTGCTGATTTATATACTAATTGAAAAATGACTATAACTTTCAGACGGTATAACATTTTTTAAATCCGAAAAATGTGTCAGATTCTATGCTTCACCTACTATAAGGAATTTTTATTTTTTAAAAATTTTGTAAAGTTTTGAATGATTTAAGGTTGTCAGACACGGGAGTTTTTTATTCTAAAAATGTTGTAGCAAAAAATTCATAATTAATTATTTTTTTGGAATAAAATTACAAAAAAAATATGCATCACATCCGGGCATGAGTCTACTACTTATATATAAAATCTTATAATAAAATATTATCATTTGATTATGATTAAGGTGGTCAGACATACACCTACTTCTTTTTTTTCTTGAAATTTTTGTACTGCTGCATTGAAATCTATATTTTTCACCAATCATACTAACTTTTTCTCAAAAAAGGCCTATTATTTTAGAAACTACATTCAATTTTCTATAGATTCTATTCTTACAACTTTTTGATATTAGGTTCATAGCTAGTTGAAATTTTCACGTCAAGTTGACTAACCCTAATTTGCTGATTTTTCATTGCCACTTAAGGGCATAGTTTGGCCCCTCACGATCTTGAACATACCCATATATATATATATATATATATATATATATATATATAAGTCCCATACTGAGATTAACTTAGTGACAATTATAGTTGAATCAGATCAAAAAATGAGAGAAATCATGAACATGCATCGATAAACTGATCATACAAATGAAAACATTTCTAGTTGAGGAGAATCCCTAGCATCCAATCTATGTTTAGAGAAAACTAGATTGAATGAATACCAAACATTTGTCAACTTTTGAAACCATACTATAAAATACCTACAATATTACAATTTTTTATGAACATATATTGGTTGTCGCATAATTCCTTCTACATAATAATCTCGACCTCTCTTCTGGACACATCATCAAGATGTTACAATAGTCTACTTCACCTATTAGCTAAAATAGCCCCCTTGAATGCTACTTGTCGACTACCTTCAATATGGAAGAGGCAGGTATTGGATTCCATGTTGCAATGTGAGACAATGAAAGAAAATAAGGATTACAAAATAGAAGGTCAATGTAAAAAGGAAACTCTGAACTTTCTTGATGAATCTAGAACTTACCATGCATGTGACCCAAGGAAAGGATGAAACTTAAATCAATTCCCAATGCCTTGAGTATTTATGATTCGAAGAAGATCTTTCCTTAAATAAAAATATAATTGTGAGGTCATCTCCAAAAATAAGGATAGGTGGCAAGTGGATGGGATCATCCTCGCTATTGAGCCCAACTCATATTATATGATCTCCCTCAGTATTAATACTTGTTTTTATTTTGATTTTATTTAAAGGATTGTGAAATTAAATTTAATAGTATTAATAATTATACCATATAAAAAAATTATGTGTGTGTAAATAATATATCATTTAACACATTAATGATTATAGATGAATCCCCCTTAATATCCAATTTCTTAATTTTCATTTCTTTATATAGTTTCAATCCTTCAACCAAAGCATGAAGCTCTGCTAACTAAGAGGTTATGAGAGAGCTGATATCTCAATACCATTTCTATTATGAACCACACATCCTAGTCCATCCTTGGTCGGGTTCCCTCTAGAGGCTCCATCAAAGTTTCACTTAAACCAACCATTTTTGGGAGGGTTCCACTTGCATTCATGTCTTAACCTTTTTTTTTCATGGTTCTCTAGTCCTATAAAGGTGGGAAGTTTTAAGCCTTCCCATCTACTACGCATTTTATCATCCCACTAGGACATGATGGCCTCCACTCTAGGTTGGTTCATAATCGTATTGTTAACTGTATCAATAATGCTTGCATTAATCTTATTTATCAATTGATCCTTAGTCATTTTTTTTCTCTTTGAATAACCTTCAGTTTATCTCTTTCCAAAGTTCTCATATCATTATGGAAGGGTCGATTGTCCAGAGCATATTATAGATGTTTTTTTTGTTTGTATCAGGTCATGCTTGGAATAGGCTTAAAATATTATTAGGTAAAGTTGAGATCCACCCCATTTTTCCACGTAGGCATTGCCAAAATGAATTTGAGTATACACAATTTAAAAGAATATCGTGTGTTGTTTCTTGGTCTTTTTCACACAAGGGACACCTGCTTGGTCCCTCATATCCCATTTTTGTAAACCTATCTGCAGTGAGTATTTTTTTTTGTAGGGAAATCCATGAAAAGAGACCAGCTTTGGGGAGACAATTTATATCCCAACATAGATGCAAGGGTAGGTTAGTTTTTAGTCTAAGCTATTTTCCCATTATTGCCTTATATCCATATCTAGTATTGTATTCTCCTATGTTGGAGCCCTCCCAAACAAGTTCATCCCTACCTATATTTAAAGTGATGTTTTTGTTCTAGACAATTTCTTTTAGCTATATTTTTTCTTGCTCTAGGATATCTATGCTATCTATATTTTTCCATTTCCATCCAATAATATCTTAAATGTTTGGTAAATCTATATAGTTTTTAACATGTTTACCCCATTGGGATTCCAAGATCCTTTTAGAAGTCTGAAAATTATCTATACTTGCAATCCTCTGATATCCCCCCAAGAATCTTCCCAAAAATGTGTCTCATCCCCTTTAGCTAAGTTCCATGTTAATTTCTCACCAATTAGGTCTCACAAGTCCATCATAAAGTTCTATATTCTTGAGCCTTTTGAGGTATTTTCCATATGAAATAGTTTGGTTGGTTATAAGCCCTTGAGGTATTTATTTCTTAGGATTTTTACCCATTTTAACTCTGTGTTGTTACACATACCCCAAATTAATTTAGCACCTATTGCTTTACTATGTTCTTTAATGTTTTTTAAACCTAAACCTCCTTCTTTTGGTCTACAAACATTATCCTAAGAAATCAAAGCTAATCTTCTATTGTCTTCAGTACCTTGCTAGAAGAAGTTTCTGAACATTTTATTGATTTCCTCTTTCTTATTTCAAGGTAAACACATACATGATATCTAGTAGATAGAGATTAATGCAAGGACTTATCTCAGAAAATTTTCTTTCATGATAGAGGAAAGCCATTTCCTTTCCATCATTTTTTTTCTATTTGATTTCGGTGATAATGTTATCCCAATTTTTTGTTGATCTAGTACCTTTATCTAAGGGGTCCTAAATATTTACTTGGGAGTACCCCCTTTTTAAAGTTTAGGATTCTGCAGATTTTCTCTTCATCTTTGGGATCAATGTTAAAGAAGAATATTTCAAATTTGGAGTTATTAATCTCTTGTCTTGAAGCCTTTGTCTAAGCATACAAGATAGTTTTGAAGTTCCTAGCTTCCTCAACATTACTACTCCCATATAGCATGGTGTCATCAAAAAATTGTTGATGTGTAGTGGGATATGTGTCACTTGTAATTTACAAATATCTTGTAAATGGCCATTTTCCATAGCTTTATTAATAGTTATGCCTAATGCTTCTACCATGATAATGAAGAGAAAGGGAGAAAGAGGGTCTCCTTTTTTATGCCTCTATAAAAATTGAAGAATCCTTCAGGTCAACCATTTATCAAAATAGAAAACTTGGGGGTAGAAATACATTCAAGAATCATGTTAACCCACTATTTTGAGAAACCAAGACCTTCAAGAACTTTGCAAAGGAGTCACCTATCCACTTTTTCATAGGCTTTGCTAATGTCTAATTTGATTAAGATGCTAGGATTTTTGTTTTGGTAAATAGAATGAATGGCCTCTTGGGAAATTATAATACCATCATAGATAGATCTACCTAGAACAAATCCAGTTTGTTCCTTGCTAATAATGAAAGGAAGGATTTTATAAATTATTTTGGCCATAGTTTTTGTGAGGATCAGATAGATTATGTTATAGAGTGAGATGGTTCGTAGATCATCAAAAATACCCACTTTTTATTTCTTATGTATCAATGTTAAGAAAGTGTTATTAATCTCTTGAAGGAGGTTACTAGAGTTTCTCACACCTTCTAATGCTTCTACCTCTTCATCTCCTATGAAGTACCAATATTTTGGAAGAATAGGGCTGGGAACCCATTAGGACTTGGTGCCTTGTTAGGATGCATATGTTTCAATGCAATTTCAATCTCTTCCTTAGAAAAAAATTTAATGAGCATTTGATTTTTTTATTTTGTAATAATTTTTGGAATGTTGCTAAGCATCTGATTTTGATGATTCAAATTAGAGCCCTCCTAATTGTTCTAAAGTTTTTCAAAGTGATTAAAAGATGAGTCTACTATAATCTATGGTTCATCAATAGGAGATACATTCATATCCTTTATTTTAGTAATTCTATTAAGGATCCTACGATGTTTAGTACTATTATGAAAATATTTGGTATTTTTGTCCGCAGCCTCTAACCAAGTTTCCCTAGATTCCTAATGCTAGAAGATTTCTTCTTTAGAAAAAATATCCTCATATTTCAATTTTAACCTTTTTCTTTGAGATATGAATCCTCGTCCATCACAATGTCTATGACCTGCTTATTGAGCATTTCAAGTTCCTCTTCTAATGTGAATTTAGTCTCAAAAATATTACCAAAGATATTTTTATTCCAAGATAGAAGTTTATTTTTTATTAATTTCATTTTAGTAACTAAACAATACATTTTAGATCCCTTGACCTTAGCCTCAAACCACCACTCTTCAATTAATTTCAAAATATTCTCATCCTTAAGCCATAGTTGTTCGAAATTGAAGGGGCGTCTACTAGGTTGACATTCCTCCATAATAGACAATTGAATATGATAGTGATCTGAAGCTGAATATGGTAAGATTTATACCATATGACTGAAGGGGAATTCTTCCCAATTACCTCTGATTAGAAACTAGTCTAGTTTTTCAGCAATGTTACTAAAACCCCACCTTTTATTAATCCATGTAATGTTTTCTATTTCAGATTTGATTTTGACTAACTAATTTCTAATGATCCATTCACTGAAGTCTATAGTATCTATTGATACCTTATTGGACCCCCCCCCCCCCCCCATTTCTCTTTGGGGTCTAGAATGGCATTGAAGTCTCCTCCAAGTATACAAAACTAATGAGGTATAGTTTCCAAAAAGGTTTCAATCTCTTTCCATATTGTCCTTTTGTCTCTATCCCGAATGGGGCCATAGATGTTGATAATTGTGCATTGTAACTTAGATCTATTTCTTTTCACCTTCTCACTTAATCGATTCCTATTAGAACTTCCTGGTCTAAAAGTTATCCATCTAGGGTCCCATGTTATTGTCAAACCTTTAGAGGCACATTCAATTGATACACCTCTTAGATCCCAATGCAAATTATTTTATTTAAAGTTCTTAGTTCCTTCTTATTTAGTTTGGTTTCTTGAATTAGAATTATTTTAGGTTTAATTTTATAAATGATGTGTTTCAAGATTTTTTGCTTGTTAGGGGTGTTGAGGCCCCTAACATTCCAAGACATGAGCTTCATGGCTTAGTGGGAAGGTACTATCCCTTTCTGCATGTATTGAAGTTATAATTTTAAGATAGTTTTCAACTAAGCCATCTTTTTCTCTTAACTCATTGAGGGATTTCCTTCCTCTCTTTTTTGCACTCTTAGCACACTCTAGTGTATACTTCTCAAAGTCAATAACTACAATACCAAGAATGGGATTAGTCTCATTCCCTTATCTTTCTCCAAGTTCCACCATCTCTTTTTCCATAATTTCCTGTGATCTTTTAGCTTCTTCAAGTTTCATTATCTTGGCTATTAGAAGATTATTTTCCTTGTTCATAAAATCCATAACAATCATATCATCAACATTGTTATTAATATTTTCGTCAAGTATTTCCTCACATAATTCATCAACAATATTATCTTTTCCTAAATCTGTAATAAGTGAATTTGACAAGTCTCCAATATTTTTGTTAAGTGTTTCATCCCTTCTTTCTTCCTCTTGAGGATGTTCAATGTTTAGGGATGGTTCATCATTAATGTCTGTCTTCCTGAGTGTCGACTAACTCTTCCTCCTTTATTTTCTGGTTCGTTTCAGTCATAACTATTCTAGCTAAGAGGATTATTTGTTCCTCATATTTTTTGTTTACTTCAATCAGAGATTTCCTCTAATCTTGTGACCCAGAAGTGTTGTAAATCTATTTAATCAAATGAAAAAAAATCATATTAGTTTAAAACCTGAACAAGGTTTCCTTTATGAGGATTTATGGTTATGTATGTATCTATGCAGTATACATGGCTACATGTGTATACCTTACTACATTTTCCTCATTATGTAGTTATGTATACAATATACATGTGCGTATACATATGTATGATGTATACATGGCTACATTTATGGTTATGTATGTATCTGTAATCACCTAAAAATAGACAAGATCAATTCGAGTGAGCAGCCAAGGAAAAATCAAAGCAATAAAATCAAATCAAGCTAAAATTAAAGAAAAATTGCAATCAAGCCTTAATCCAAATTTAATTGAAAATCAAAAGCCAATAAATCAATAAAAATCTAATAAATCAATAAATTGTGCAATTAATCTAATTAATTGTATAGTTCAATTTAAATCAAATCAACCCATTTAAAGGGTACACGTGGTTAAACAAATTAAATAATTTTAATTAATAAATCCTAATTTTCCCTCAACACCACATGGGAGGAAAATGCCTCAACCAATAGAATTTGAGGATCAAGCTCACATGGATCAAGCTCAAAATGAATCTCAATCACACATAAGGTGAGAGCATCTTGGCCATCCATTTTGTCTCTTTGTCCCAAGGTTTGAGGACAATCCATTTAAATTACCTCCAAAGGTGAAACCATGGACTTAACCCTAATCCAACCATGATCAACTCAACTCCACCACCTACCCTTGCCAAAATCTATAAAATAAAGGCATAAATCAATCAATAATCATCCACAAATCTGAGAATAGCATCAAACCTCTTACAATTTTGAGCTAGAAAGGAAAAATTAGTCAATAATGGAAGCTTGCTAAGAGCTTTTCATTAACAAATCTAAATAGAGGTCCATAGAGTGCCTAATTGTCATTTATTTGCTTAAATAGCTTGATCTTTGTGGTAATTTAGTTATAATTTTTATTTATTTGCAATACTAACCCTATGAAGGTGCTTTTCATAGTACACAAAATGGCACCCACCATGGGGCCCTGGGCTTCATTATTTTTAAATTTGGAGAAATCATATTTTTCTTGTATATTCTTGTGTTTTTCTTTGTTTTGCAGGTTTAGCAACGCAATTGATGGTTTCTACAGCCTGTACAAGGTTTTCAGCAATGCATTCAATGCCTGAAACATCACATCCACAACAAAGTTGTGTTCCTTTGTGTAGCCAAATAGCACATTTGATCTTTCTAGTATCTTGTCTTTAATTCTTTTAGTGTGTATACCCTAACTACAGAGTGCTTCTAAAGGATTATGTTGTGTGTTTAATGTTTTCTTTAAGCGCATTTTCTTATTAAAATAGCGCTTTCAATTTTTTATTCTACGCGTTTGAATTTTTCTGCAGTGCTTCCAATATTTTTAACAATGCTTTTAATTAATTTTGCAACGCTTTTGATTGAATTTACATTTTGTAGAATTTAACTCTCAGGAAATGAATTTTCTTGTGGTTTCAGGATGACAAGTCACAAAAAAATTAAAAATCCAAAGACCAGATATAAGAGAGAAGATAAAGCTTTGGTGAAATGAATTAAAATTGAGAGCATAGCTAACATCAAGCACGTTTTGGAGAATTCATAGCAAGAAGGTGAGGTATATGAATGATATTTGATTTCTATTTCTACTTGTTTTCTTCATTTTTCTTGTTTGTGTTGATTAACTTTTCAAAGAGGGGGCAAAGAAAAGGGAATGATCACCACTAGGTGAGTCAAAATCATGACAAAATCCATTAAAAATGCCCCTAGCCTTTGCTAGCTTCAAATTAGGTAAGCATAAACTTGGTCAATTTTTACTTAAATTGTGGTCTTGTGATTTTTTCTAAAATCTAGTAATTAAACCAGCATAAAGGATAAATCAAGCATTTAATCAATAACTCCTTGTTTGTGGAGGAGAGTAGAAATACTCAATTATCATTAGTTAGTGGGTTGGGATAAATTGAACATTGTTAATCGTGCTTGGGAGGCAAGAATAGATAGGGATATGCTCTTCACCTCTTGGTGAATCAAACTCCTAAAACCTATTTCTTCAATCCATTTTATCGCTTTACAAATGAACATGCTAGATCTTTATTGGGCTCATCTCCTGAGATTTGCCTTAACAAGGCCGGTGAGAGGGATAGCCCAAAGTGGGATAGAATTGCCTTTGGCAGAATAATCCGACCCACTATAAAAATAAATGCATGCATCCTTAATGGTGTGTAACAAAATGATATTAAGCTTCAAACTTCCTCGAGTAGTCCTACGGGATTGCACAAAAATTTAATATACCGGTGGTGGGAAGCCTCCTAATTTTGGGGGGATGAAACTTAATGTCCATTTTGAATGGAATCTTGATTAAATACCTTGTTAACTTAGAAATCCTACCTTGTAAAGCCATGCTTACGAACCAATTTTTTAACTGGGTAGATTGCTTGGAGTTAATTTTTGTGAAAAACTCGTGATAACATTCTTACATATTAAAATTTTTTTTGTGTAGAGGATTTAAAAAGAACAAGTGTATTTTTGGTTGCTTTGTTTGAAGATACATAGAACAAATGAGAGATATCCATTTTGCACAATCATCTTATACTTTTAATATCTTCATAAAAAGAACAATCACCAAGTTTGGGAAAATCAGTTTCAAGTCAAACCTTAGTTGATGCCAATTTCTACATGATCTCATAGACTTAAACTATCTTTACAAGAAGATGACACTTGCATAGCAAGAGGGATCCCTGAATTTGAATCTCAAACTTCTTTCATAAATCACAACCTAGGGGATAGTCTCCCAAACCTTTTTGAAAAGAGAGTTGACCAAATGGATAGAGACACAACAAATCATGATTACCTTCATGGGGGCTACCATGAAGAGAAAGGAACAAACAATCATGAAAACATTAACCAAGAAAACCATGAGCCTAAAGAAACAATTGAAGACAAAGCCAATAGGGCAGCTCAAGATCTCGATTTCCTTGAAGTTATGGATAAACTTATAGAGAGAAATAGGGAAAGATATTTCCTTAATTTAGCCCAAGTGGGGATGAAACTTCCTCATGACTATGATGTTTCCACACTTGAGAAAGATGGGGAAGAGGATAGTCCTATAGGTGCTATGAATAAACAATTGAAAATGTTTCAAGCACAAATCGATACAATGAAGAAAGTAGCCAAACCTAAGCCATTTTCCATTGAGGCTTTATGCCCATTTCCCTTTGATAAGAGCTTGGTTATGGCACCTTTCCCGCTAAATGTGGTCTTCCCCAAATATGAAAAATACATTGGTAAAGAAGACCCACAAGACCATCTTAGATAATTTTGTGCTCTAAGTATTGAATTCATGCACGACACAACCTATTTAATGAGGTTTTTTCCGTTAAGTTTAGGAGGCCAAGCCATGGAATGGTTCTCAAAAATTCCACAAGGGATTAAAACATTCGAGGAATTAGCTTCAAAATACATGACTCATTATTCCTATAACATCGAGCATGAAATCACCATGCTTAATCTATGCAATACTAAAGAACGAGATGGTGAGTCTTTCTAGGGTTTCTCCAAAGGTGGAGAACATTCTTCGCATGATATCCATGAAGCATACCTAAAAAAGAAAAGATGGAAATATTTATAAATAATCTAAATATGGTGATGAACTATAGGCTCCAACTTTAGTGTTCCCTACATTTGAAAAGATCATCGAAAATGGGATCAAAATTGAAGAAGTGTTGGTTAAAAGAGGGGAAATCAAGTTATTCAAAGATAATAAACCCTATAGCAACACCAATAACAATCATAACTTATCTAATTATAATAATAATAAAGGATCCAACAATCACAATGATAAACCAAGACTACGGTTGAAAAACACTAATAAAAATCTTGTGAATGATGGAGTTATGGAAGCACACAACTTGAAGGCTACTCCCTTTAATTTATCAAGTGGGTCAAATCCAATGTATAATTTCAACCAAATGACCAAAGCTTCTTATAATAACAACACTAACAACAATGCTAACAACATAAACAACAATCCCTTCAATAATTCCAATATTAATAAGCCTAAACAATTCTTTTCCAAATATCAGAAAAGGAAATTCACATTTTTAGGTGAACCTTTGAAAATTCATTAAGGACTTTAGCAGCCAAAAAAAACATTATTCTACCTGAATCAAGGCCATAAGAGCCACAATTCAAGCCAACATGGTGGAATGATTCTCATCATTGTGAATATCATCGCAACAAAGGACATAAAAATAATGAATGTATAAAATTAAAACACCTTGTCCGAGATCTAATCGATGATGGAACCATAAAAGTGGAAGAACCTCAAAATAATAAGGACCATATGGCTTTCACAAACCTTTTCTTAAACCATGAAAAGGGGGAATCATCAAATACCAATCACAACAACAAAATGGGTAATGAAAAGGTTAACTTTTCCCACACTTATGATAACACTATTAATGCCTTAAGTAGTGATGAAAACACAATAAATGTGATTGTGGTAAAAGAAAACCCAAGGGAAGCAACATCTAATGTTGTAACTAGGGGGAAAGCATCAAAGATCACTCTATAAGGGGGTTCCCCAAGAATTATCTTACCTAATCAAACATCATCTTCATCTTTAAAACAATATAATTTGGTGGATCAATTACAAAGAACCCCTGCTCAAATTTCTATCCTAGAATTGCTCAAAATTTCACCAACTCATAAGGAAATTTTAGAAAAATCCCTTGTGGAGACTAATATGCCTTTGAATTTGGATGTGGATAAATTCCAAAATATGGTAGGTCATCTTGTATTACCCCATTGTCTATCCTTCTCATAACAAGATTATATGTCCTTAAACCACCCACAAAATATGCCTTTGCATATAGAGCTTTTGATCCAAGAGCATAGAGTGAAGAGAGTCCTCATTGATGGGGGATCCGACCTAAATATTTGTACCTTAAACTTGGTTAAAGCCTTAGGATTTTCTAAGGAAGATATTGACTCAAAGAAGAAAATAACCATTAAAGCTTACGATGATGAAGAAAGAGCCTCTAAAGATGTCATAAAACTCCCCATTTGAGTTGGTCCAATGCTAAAAGAGACCATTTTCCAAGTCCTTGACCTCAAATTGACCTATAATATCTTATTAGGAAGGCCATGGATCCAGAGAATGCAGGTAATGCCTTTGACATATCATCAATGCCTCAAATTTCCATACATAGGACAAGAAGTCATGGTAAGTGGGGATTCAAATCCTTTCCAATATTGCAATAACATGAAACCTATAAATGACTCCTTAGTCCCACATAATGCAGAAGGATCTATTTCCCAAAGAATAGAACAAGGAAAAAGTTCAAAAGATCTTCCATATTTGAATGGAAAAGAAAAGGTAGAAAAAGAAAGTGTTGTTGCTGAAAATAATCAAATTTCCATTAACTTGACTACATTGGCTAGGTGAAAAAAAAGAAGACCAAGAAAGATCTATTCAAATTTACACCAAGGATGCCCATTATCAAAAGATGGATCACATGATGAAGAATTTAGAGAAGTAATACCCAGTCAAACAAAGAGGTGTAGGTGAATACTCCTTATCTATGATGGATCTAACCTTATCTCCCAAATCCCATGGAAGACCATCTAGCCTACATATAACCATAAATATAATGACCACTTTGTAAGGGTAAGTACTTCTTCCATGGATGAAGAAGATAATGAAATCTTAAATTGGCTATATAAGGATGAGGAATCAAGTGCCCATGAAAAATGCATTCAAAACATAAGCATTCTCTCTCATCAATATGGAAAGAGATTTCAAATAATGCAAAAGATGGGATATAAAGGACAAGGGCCTTTAGGTACAAGAAATTAAGGACTAATTGAACCCATTGAAATGTCATGCAGAGATAGTAAGGATAAAACTAGATTGGGGTGCCTTGAACAAGGGTGCACTCAAAAGAAACATCCCTTGGTTTATGATCAAATCTTGTAACTAGGTTCCCAAAGTGATGAAAATTCAAACAATTGGGAATGGGATTCATTTTCAAGTGAATCTTGCCAAGACAAAGAGGTTGATGTCATCCATACTTATACTCCTAGCAAGGGAAAATAAAAAACTTCAAGATCTTAAATTAGAATCAAGCTTTAAGTTCTAGCCAAGAGGTCTTAGATAATGTGCCTAGTCAAGAAGTCAAAGAAAATCAATGGATAGGATATCCTTATGTTCCATCATGGAGACCTACTATAGAGGGATCTAACCCTACGTTTAACCCAAGATATTTTTACCCATTAGAAACCCAAGAGGATTCAAGTGAGGAATATTTTGACTCTAGTTCTCTAGAACACCTAGAAGAGGCACATATCATAGATCTGAGTGATACAATGTTTGAACCTTCCAATGAGATCATGTCCTTAAACCCTATCAAGCCAAACCAAAACATTGATCCCTTAACCCTTGTCTATCCAGATCTCATTGAATGGGATTCCATCAAACCTACCATCATCCCCATATTATTGAATGATAACTTGGTGTCACAATACCTCAATGCAGTTGAACCTTCTTCTACCATGGAATATCAAGAAGTGACTAAGGGAAGTATCCAACCTTTCAGCTCAATTAAAAGTGAAAAAATAAATAAAAAATGGAAAGAATCTAATCTTGAAAACCACATTGTGGCAACATTAGATCAAAAAGAGAAATAAATAAAGAGCATTTCCAAAGATGACAACCCAAAAAAGGCACCTAAGGAAGAAGGGTTGGATACTTTTCCCAAACACTATGAAGAAAGATCACCTATCCTAATTGAACCAATGAAGAAAGTAACAATTGGGTTAGAATCAGAACCAAGGATAATCCATTTAGAGGCTTCTCTATCAAGTAAGGAAAAAGAGGAATTCATAAAAAAATTCAAAGAAATAAAAATCAATTTTTCATGGTCATACGATGATATGCCTGGACTAGATCTATATCGAATCATGCATCATTTCCATATCAAAGAGAGAGCAAGGCCAGTCAAACAAAAACTAAGAAAGATGCATCCACACATAGCACTACTTGTGAAAGTGGAGTTAGAGAAATTACTAAAAGTGGGGTTCATAAGAGCCCTTGATTATGCTGAGTGGATTTCAAATATTGTGCTTGTTTCCAAAGTAGACAATTCTATGATAATTTGCAGGAACTTTAGAGATCTTAATCTTGCATGTCCAAAAGATGATTTTCCTCTACCAAGCATAGATGCCATCATAGATCTAACAACATGACATTCAATGTTCTCACTTATGGATGGGTTTAGTGGCTACAATCAAATTAAGATAGCACCTGAGGATCAAGACAAAACAACATTTACATGCACATGGGGAAAATTTTGCTAGAATTTTATGCCCTTTGGTCTCAAGAATGCTGGAGTGACATATCAAAGAGTCATGACAACCATATTTCATGACATGATTCAAAAGTTCCTATAAGACTATGTAGATGACATCCATGCTAAATCCCACTCAAGGAAGGAACATATACCCATCTTAGAAATAATATTTACAAGATTGGAGAAATTCAAAGTAAGGTTAAATCCAAAAAAATGTGCATTCGATGCACAATCAAGAAAGCTATTAGGATATATAATTTCATCCAAAGGAATAGAGGTAGACATAGCCAAAGTAAAGGCAATCATGGAAATAGGGGGCACCTTGAAACGTAAGTCAAATGAGACCCCTTCAAGGCAGGATTCAATCCATTAGAGATTCATCTCCCAATTAGCAAAAAAGTGCCACAATTTTACTCAACTCCTTCACAAGGACATAGTATTCAAATGGGATGAAAAATGTGAAGAAGCATTCACACTACTGAAAATTTAACTAATTAATCCACCTACTTTGATGCTGCCAATAAGAGGTAAGCCCTTAATTTTATACATCTCAATGATAGAACATGCATTAGGGGTACTCTTGGCTCAAGAGGATGAAGTTGGAAAGGAAAAGACCATATACTACATAAATAGAACATTGGTAAAGTATGAGTTGAACTACACATTTATTGAATGAGAATGTTTGACCATAGTGTTTTCTTCCCAAAAAATATGCCATTATATGTTATCTCACAAAATTTGACTCGTATCAAAAATTGATCCTTTGAAATATCTTCTTAGCAAAATAGCCTGAAATGGAATATTCACCAAATAGGTCATGGTTCTAAGTGAGTTTGACATATATTATGTGGATCAAAAAGATATCAAATGCCAAGTAAGATCTGATAAACTAGCAGAGTCACCTTTACAAGATGAACATCTAATCCAAGTAGAATTTACAGATTCTAAAATAATTAATGTTGAAGCAAAAACCTAGAAATTATATTTTGATAGTTCATATACATAACATGGGTCAAGAGCAGGGATACTATTAATGAATCCTCAAGGGTCCACAATTCCAAAATCATATAAGATATTATTTCCATGCATAAATAATATAGTTGAGTATGAAGCATTGGTCATCGACATAAAGTTAGCATTAGAATGGAAAGTAACAAAGCTACACATCTATGGAGATTCCTAACTGGCTATTAATCAAATCAATGATGCTCATATCAAACTAAAGATGATAAGTTGATACCCTAAAAGAACATGATTGAGAATCTCAAGAAATACTTCACTCTAATCACATTTGAGAAAGTGCAAAGAGATAAGAATAAAGTAGCAGATGCAATGGCTACATTGGCATCACTTCTCCAAATGTCAGATCAAAGCACCAGATATGAATTCCTGGTAGAAAATTGAAAGAATTATGTACAAAATTTCATGTGGTACACCACTCATCTTCAATATACTACCCACAAGGTAATGGAAAAGAAGAAGCTACAAACAAGAAAATCTTAAAAATATTGAAGAGGACCATGGATAATTTAGGTAGATATTTTTATATTCAAATAAACCCTACTCTATGGGCTTATAGGACAATTATCGGAACACCAATAGGAGCTACACCATTCTCACTAGTTTATGGAACAAAAGAAGTTTTACCTCTGGAGGTAGAGATTCTATCTTTAAGAGTCTCATTGCATGGGTTACTAAGTGAAAAAGACTATAGAGTTTCTAGGTTGCATGAATTGGAGCTACTAGATGAAAGACAAAAAAAATATTTTGACCAATTAAAAGTGTATCAGAATCGAATGTCAAGGAGCTATAACAAGCACATCAAAATAAGGACATTCAAAATAGGTGATCTAGTATTGCAAGAAAACCCTAAAAATAGAGTAGAAAGAGAGAAGAAAGGAAAATGGGAAGAAAACTAGATAGGACCTTTTGTGATCACCTCTTCTTTTGGAACTGACACCTATAAACTAGCTTATTGTGAAGGAGAAGAGTTGTAAGAACTTATCAATAGTATACACCTAAAAAGGTTCTACACATGAAGAAATTGAAAGGGTATAAAGAAAAAGAGTATCAGAAAATCAGATGAGAAAGCATCCTATTTATTGTACATAGTCAAAAGAGATCCTAAAAAATTCAAAAACATTGAAAAACAGAAAAGAGAAAACAAATCAGAAAAAGATAAAAGATAAAAAATGGTGGAAAATTAAGCATGAAGAAATCCAAAAACATTCAGAAAATGATCCTCAAAAAGATATTGTCTTGGTGAAAAACTAGAAAATAGGTGCCTTGATGATATGGAAATACAAAAAAAAAATCAAAAAAAGAGAATTAAAAAGTGCCTCGGTGAAAACCTAGCAAATAGGCACCTTGGTAGCAAAATACAAAAAAAAAGGGGAAAAAGCTTAGAAAATAGAAAAAGAGAAAATCCATTCAATCAGTGAAAACCTACTAAATAGGCACCATTAAAAGTCCAAGTTAGTCTCATGCCTAGTCATCATCCTTGTAAATATTGCATTCGCCAACATTTGTATATATTGCATAATAAAACCCCACAGTTGCATTTGCGAGTACCTAAAGCTTTTGTCACTAATCTGCAAAATTTCCTAAGTCCAACAGACATAATCACATCAAACTATGGAAAATAATCTATTCTGAATGAAGAAGGATTCATCAAAGCAAACATCAATCTAACACCAAATCAATTCATCAACACACAAGTGAAACACTTACACAATCACATCCTAAATCCTAATATCAATCAAACAAACACAAAATTCTGATCCAAGATCTCACAAAGACCTCACCTTTATCAAGATTAAAAGTATGAAATGGATGGAGCAATACTTGAAATATGGATTTGAAAAATAGTGTAAATTTTTTAAGTAATTACTTGATTGATGAAGTCATGTCTTTCTAGCAAATCGATGAAAGTTTTTAAACTAGACAAGCCATGATGAGAGAATGATATTTTATTGATTTCTGAATTAGTGTCTTAAGGTCAAATTTTTAAAGTATGTATCATATATCTAAGGATATGATCATCAAAGAATCATTGAGGACATGTACATATGGAAAAACCAAGATCTTTGTTTGTTTACGCAACAGGATATCTTAGATGTTTTGATTTTAAATATCATAATACCAAAATACACTTGCAACATAGAATCTGATGAAATTGGTATTCATACTCTCATGATTGATTTTAATCAGCGATATTTGTACCAAGGGTGGCAAGGCAACATGGAAAGGAAAGAGGTATTCATATCATCATGGGTGAACCAATGATGGTTGTACTAATTTCAGGTTTCAAAACTGCTCAATGATGAATATAAGCTCCTAAATTTGTGAATAGTGACAGCTAGCTACATCCATCCTTGATTAAATGCATTTAACTTGTTTGTCTTTCCTAGCTCAAAAAGTGGATTTTAGAAAAGAGAAAAAGAAAAGGGAGTGGAGTTAATAAAAAATCAAAAATCAAAAATCAAAAGTTCAAAAAAAAATGTATGTGATAGAGTGTGTTGTAAATCAAAACCAAAAACAAAGGTGCTTGCATTATATTAATTGCATTTTTAAATTAGGTTGCATTTGTTAGAAATAGGGAATACTGAGAGGGGGGATGAATCAATATTCTACAAACTTTTACTTTTTCCCAATTATGGATATAACAAATTATCTTGATACATGCATAACATAGTAAACTAAAGAACAGGCATAATAGTAAAGCAAATGAACTCATAACACATTGTTTGTTCTCAAGGAAACCTTGGCCAAGGGAAAACCCCGGTGGGGATGGTACCCACAAAGATTCACTAATCAAAAGTGTCCTATTAAGTATGTTGACCCTGTTAGGAGCCTATTACATGCATATAGTGTCTTAGTCCTGATTAAGGGACTTTAGGCCTTGTTAGAAGCCTCAACCCTGCTAAGAGTTGGTACTACAAAAATGATTACTAGATGAGCCCACTGCCTAAACAAGTAATGTACAATGATTACTAATTAAAAAATATGGCAAGTTACTTAACCTTATTCTTCTTTCTTTTCTTTCACAACTTCGCACTAATATCTTTTCACTTGCTCTTCACCTTTTTCATTTATATATACATTTCATTACATCATTACATCTTTATACAAGTTATTAAGACTAATAACTCTTACACTCAGCTTGACAAAAGCATTATAAAAAATACATATTTACCCATGGGTTAACATCTAGGATGTTTTCCCTTTATATTGTTAAGACATTATTTTGATAAACAAAATAATCCCTTAACTCTTTACCAATTCTGTCTTCATATTTTGTCCTATTGACTTGACATTGTCTCAGGTAAAACTGTCATAACTTCTTCCGTACATGCCATATTGACTTGGGCTCTTAGGTGAGTCTTCTATAGTCATCATAGTATCTATGTTCAAGTGCACAAGCACTGAACTTACTCCAATCATCATTGCTAATCAAAACTATCTCCGGGTACACTGGGAAAAAATAGTCTCACACTTAGACAATTTTGCTTTACGATCTATCATAATTTCTCACTGTCATCTGTGATCTTCATATAGATCATATGTTTCCATAATGACAACATCTAAGTATGCAACTCAGCCTAATTTCCAACAATCTCCCCCTTTGTCATTAGTGGCAACATATGAGAAAATTGGCCAAGTCTTAATACTTCAAAAACTCAAAATTGTGGCCATAACAAAAAGTATATATTCACTTCCCTTATAACTCCATATATCTTATCTATATTTTTTACTCCCCCTAAGAATATACATCCTTATCATATATATCAATTTTCTTCTATATATCTCTCCCCCTTTGATAATAATGACAAAAAAAGGTGCCAAAACTGTGTTCAAACAAAAATGTGTATACCTTGATTCAATATTGCAAAGCCAGTAGCCTTGCAACACAATCTACAAAATTTATTTTGATGCTCTCTATCTCCTTCTCCCATGCCTTCTTAATGGATTCTGCAACACTAAGTAGTGCACACAATCCTATTTCACAGGCTTGAAGGTTTACAAAGCTAAACTTCTGAAAAGATGTCTTTGATGAAAGAAATTCTTCCAATTGTCCTTCAACAATACTTAACTTAAAGGAAATGTTCTCTCTTAGAAGAGAAAATATTTTTAGTTTCATGTCCTTGTCATCATATAGAATCCTTATTTCATCGTTAATCTTGTTGATTCTCTTCTCAATCTACAATATCTTTATATTGGGGCTGGCTAGAAGATTTACCTCTGTCTAAATCTATGCTTCTTTAGCCTTAATCTTCTGAATTTCTTCTGATACAAGATTCTCAGATTTTGTACACTGAATGTACAAAGTTTTACCTCTTTCCAAGTTCCTTATTAAGTCTTTTATACAAATATCAAGACTATTAATATCATTTCTGATATTTTGACTCATGTCTAGAAGTAATTTGGCCTCATAGGTTTCTTGTGCCTTAACTTTAGCTATGTCTGATAAGTTAGTAAACTCATCATCAAATGCATTCATAACTTTCTTAGCTCTTTCAAGAGGGTCTGCCTCTGCTATCTAGTTTTTTACAACACTTTGTAACTTCTCTATTATTTCCGTTAGTGATCCTTCAAGGCTTTTCACCTTCTTATTCTTCCCAATTATCTTGTTCAGAGATGTGATCAATTCCATCTGATCATCATCATCAACTTCTTTTCCAAAGCTCTCAAATATAGATCCAATACGTGATTTCTTTGCAGTCTCAAGTGTAAAACTGATTTCTTCTTGACTAGGAGTTTCTACTTGTTTTTGAACTTCTGCACTTTCTTGTTTCTCTATTTCCTTTTCTTCTTCAATCCTTGTATCTTTCTTCTCTTCTTCTCTAGCACTATCCTACTCTTCAAAAGCTAAATTGTCAACAATGTTTTCAAGATTCTTTAAAAGGTTATCATCACTGTCTAAAGTGATCTTAGTTCCTTCCACATGCATTGACTCATCTTCAATGTTTATAGCTGGTGGACAGGGAATTCTCTAATGTTCAGCTTCCTTATCTTGCTCTGTTTGTCCTAATGCACTTGAGTGTCTTTCAACACTAGATGTCATTACCTTGACTATTGCTTGTTATGTTTCTTTGTTGATCTCTTCATAATTTCCTCCCATAATCTGAATGGTTCTTCTCTTTGTTCTCAGATGGGTGTCTAGTTCTTTCATGATCTCCTTGAAATGTTCTTCATCTTTAACATCACATAATTTTCTTACAAGATTTTCTTTGATTTTATTGTCTTCTTTTGTTGCTCTTTTCTTCATGTTGACTAATTTCTCATATAAATCATCAGGTATCTTGCCCTGAATTGTGTCAAACATCTTATCTGATAGTATCATGTGTCTCACAATTGCATTTTCAAGATTCAATCTTTCTAAATAATTGTAAGGGTCATAATACTTGTTCATCTTAGAAAAGTCTCCATCTTGTATGATTTGTTCATTCACTTTTTCAATCTTTGGTTTCCATGTTTTCTTTTTTACTGACGTTTCTTCATCATCTTTTATTTCTGCTATCTTCCTCTATACTGTTGGTACTAATGTTTTCTACCTTTTGCCTGGTCCAGCAACAATTTCTTTCACTCTTTTCCCTGGTGGAGTTGAGGTTGATCTAGTAGATTTCCTGACTTCTTGTTCTTCTTGCTCTACTTTCACTTTATAGTGCAAATTTCTAGTTTCAATTGGTAATAAGGGTGGGACAGATAACACTTTCTTTTGTCTTATGTCTCTAATGTCTATTGTTGTCTACTTAACAATTATAAATTCTTGTTTTGTCATCCCTGTGTTGTTCAGAATCTTCTTTATTGTACTTTCCACTTTCTTCTTAGACTATTTTTCTTCTAAGATAGACTTTGTGGAGTTGAATTTCTCCACAAAAGTCCCAAATCTATTTCTATGTATATCCAATTTTCTTTTAAGCAACCTATTCACATACGCTTATGTTTCAGTTTCAAAAATTTCATAGCCAAGAAGGTCTATGAATTATACTCTAGGTTCTACTGCTTCAATGAATGTAAAGTTAGTATCAACCATAAAACATATCTCATTCTTATATTTTTCAGATAAAGACTGTGGAATCCTTGATCTGCTTTTCATTAAATTCTGAAATGTTTTAATTACCAATACTGCAATCTCATTGACCTTGTCAATAAGATGTCTCATGTATACTTTTTTAATGCTTTCCATTTTGATTTTACCATCATTCCAATCATCACCAATAGTGTAAGGGAATCTTCTAGCCAAATGGAAAAACATATAAGTGATCAATCATGAGAATCTAAATTGAGAGTTCTTAGTCTTCTTTATCTTTTCCAAGTTCTCAAATAGCTGAATTCTCAAATTTTCACACATGTCAACTTGAAATTTGTCAACACACATTAAGTAAGCTACATGTATCATTCCTGCTACCATGTCATCTTCTCTTGAGTTTGCACAAAACTTAGCTGTAAGGATCTTGCACAAATACCTAACATCATCCTATTGTATCTTGCTAATCACTATACCTCTACCATTGTAAGATGATTTTCTATTGTCTATTACTATTTTTCTCATGTTCTTCTCATTCAATGGTATGACTCCAGTTTTAGATAAACCAATTACTTCATGAATTAGGTCAGCTGTGATATCTATCACTCTGTCATCTAGCCAAAACTTTCCATTGTGAATTCTGCTCAGGATTATCTTAGTACATTCTTCATCGTCAAAATCATACTATAAGGAATACTTTATGATTTCATTATCTTTCAAGTGTTCAAACCCTACTCTCAATTGACATATCTTGATTGTAAAGCTTTTCATATTCTTTGGTAAAGTTACTATCACTGATGGTTTCAACTTTGTATCCCAAATAACTTCTAACATTCTCTAAGTGTAGAACTCTATCTAGTACGGATGATAAAGCTAATTTAGGGTCTTCCTCCAAGGGTTCTACTAGTTCCCTTTTGATCTTAGATCTATTCTTATCTCTTACATTTTGAATTAATGAAACATCCATGACTTCTACAAATTCTCTAACTGATTATAAATATGCTTAATAAAATACCTTGATCATGCGATTTAGGGCTTGCATAGATTTGGCACAAAAAATCCTTCACCAAATCCTTGCAAACTGCTTTCAATCACTGCTCTTTTGATCTCCTTAGCACTTCTATTTTCCTTAATGATCAAATAATACTGATCATAACCTTTTAACCTTTCAATCTCACAAAAATCTGACATCGCATTCAATTCCTTTGTCACTTCTTTCCAAAAAGTTGTCTGCTTACCTGCAAAACTTAAAACTTCTTGTGATCTTGCATAACATCATATTATCTTATGCGCTCTTAACCATAGCATCAATACATCATATAATACCTTGCATTAACTGAAAAAGACTCAATTCATCTTATACTAACTTCTACACTATCCTAAGTTCCTATTCTAGTATATTTTCATGGATTAAGTACTTTGAGATGGGTTAGGTAGAGATTCACTCTTACCATTTGATACTTCACCTTTCTGATTTCCTTCAGTGCTGAGTGTGTCTCCTTAATCCATGGCTTTAACAAACTTCACTTCTTCCAAATTACTATAGCATCCTCTTTGACTATTGTTTGTATTTTCATTTCTCCTTGCATGACTTCTAGGGTTAGGATGAGAAACCCTAATGTTCATCCTACAAAACCTTGTTGTATGACCAATCATGTTACATATCTGAAAAACTATTCCATTATTTCCATATCTTGATCCTGACTGGTTAATTTGTGATCTGCAAATCCTGGCAATGTGTCTAATCTTGTTGCATCTATAACATACTATTCCATTTCTCATGTTCATATCTTCAATAGGTCTCTTATCTGCATGGTTAGTATTTCTAAACATTCTAATACTATTATTATTCTCAATAAATTTAGGTTTTCTACATTCAATAGCTCTATGTCTGAAACCATGACAATTATAACAATAATCATTAAGAGGTTTAAATTGCTTACCTATACAATCTTTCTTCATATGACCAAAAGTATTACAAACAAATCATCTACCTTTAAATTATCTTTGCATACCTTTAGGTGACTCTTCTTGCTTAGGTGGATCTTCTTCTTTAGGTGTATCTTATGATTGTCAATTTCATCAAATTTCTTTCCATCTATGCTTTTAGACACTTTCAGATCTAGTTCCTTGCTATCTTCATTTACTTTAGATGAGTTAAATCCAAGACCAGTTTTATCATAGAATGGTTTTTGATAAGACATTTCTTCATCAATCTTCTCACTAGTTGAATATAGTCTCTCAAGTTGCTTTTTAGATTGAGATAGTTCACCTTTCACAATTGTATTGTATTTTTCAAGTTCAACATACTACAATTTGGTTTTCTCAAGTTCAGATGTAACTTTACAAAGTTTAGATTTTAGATCTTCATTATCAAGCTTCACGTTTTCATTCTCACATTTCAGACTTGCTTCATTCTTTCTATTTCCATCTTTCAGACTTAACTTCAGATTTTCTATCTTTAATTCATGTTTATGGATCTCATTTTCTTTTTCCAGGTTATCATCATAATCTTCAATTTGAATTGTAGATTCCTTTTCTGATTTCAGATCTTCCAACTTGTTTTTTAGTTTCTCAATGAGGTTCTTTTCATCATCATATTTTCCTTTCAAAGTGTCTCTTTCTTCAGTAAGTATATCAATCTATTCAAGAGCTTCTTCAAGATTCTTCTGTAGCTGATCCATATCCATAGAGATCTTACTCAAGCTGTTAGGCTTTCCTTGAATAATTCTTTTTTGGGTAACTAAGCTCTGATACCAATTGTTAGAAATAGGGAATACTAAGAAGTGGGGTTGAATCAGTATTCTACAAAATTTTACTTTTTCCCAATTATGGATATAATAGATTATCTTGATACATGCATAACATAGTAAACTAAAGAACATGCATAATAGTAAAGCAAATGAACTCATAACACATTGTTTGTTCTCGAGGAAACCCTGGCCAAGGGAAAACCCCAATGGGGATGGTACCCACAAAGATTCACTAATCAAAAGTATCTTGTTAAGGATGTTGACCCTATTAGGAGCCTATTACATGCATATGGTGTCTTAGTCCTAATTAAGGGACTTTAGGCCTTGTTAGAAGCCTCAACCCTGCTAAGAGTTGGTAGTGCAAAAATGATTACTATATGAGCCCACTGCCCAAACAAGTAATGTACAATGATTACTGATTACAAATATGGCAAGGTACTTAACCTTATGTTGCTTTCTTTTATTTCACAACTTCACACTAATATCTTTTCACTTGCTCTTCTCCTTTTTCATATATATACATTTCATTACATCATTACATCTTTATACAAGTTATTAAGACTAATAACTCTTACAGTCAGCTTGACAAAAGAATTATACAAAATACATATTTACCCAAGGGTTAACATCAAGTATTTCATCCCTTTATATTGTTAAGTCATTATTTTGATACACAAAATAATCCCTTAACTCTTTACCAATTCTATCTTCATATTCTATCATGTCAGCTTGACACTGTCTCAGGTAAAACTATCATAACTTCTTCAGTACATGGCATACTTACTTGCTCTCTCAAGTGAGTCTTTTATAGTCATCATAGTATCTATGTTCAAGTGTGTAAGAACTAAACTTACTCCAATCATCATCACTAATCAAAACTATCTCCGGGTATGGTAAGATGGTATAGAAGATGAAGATGGCATCTGTGAAGGAAGAGGACCCTATGGAGGAGGAGGTGCCAGAGGTGCTTGTGCCTGATCCAAAATAATCTATGCCACCTATGCATCAACATCAGGCACAACCTGGGGGAACACCCCACAATGCAATGGTAATTTGTGAGCCTCTCATTTGGGAGGTCTTGGGTTCAAGTCTTCTTGAGCCCCATGTCGATCTTGGCTTTGACCTATTACCTATCAAAAAAAAAAAAAAAAAACATCAAGCACAACCTGTGTACCAACCTTCCTGTACACATGCACTCTATGCTGACCCCATCTAGCTAGTCTTTCAACCCCAACTAGATGGAGTGCTCTAAATGGACCACCCCTCACCGTCACCCACCCACACATCTGTTAGGAATAGTCCCAAGAGATAATTAAGAGGGGGGGCGTGAATCAATTATCTACAAGTTTCAATTCTTTATCCAATTAGGTATACTTAAACATAAAGCATAAACACAATGAAAGAACACTTGAACACAACACAATATTTTGGTTATGGGAAACCCAAATAGGTAAAAACCCCAGTGGGAATTGACACCCACTGATATTCTACACTAGTGTATAATGATCCATGTTAGAAGATCCTTTACCCTGTTAGGAGTAGCTTTACAATATATTAAGTATAGTAGACCTAGTCAAGGGTCAAACCCTGTTAGGAGTCTTTTATAATTGTCCCTATTAGGGGAGAGGATGCACTATCCAAGAGCTCACTGCTCAAATGGGTGAAGGTGTCAACCTTCTGAATAATAGATACACACTATATTTGGATTTTGGTGAACTATGCTTTGACCTGCTTGTCTAGATTAGTTCCAATGTATAGAACAAGTATTCTACTTGGTCGCATAGACCTTCTCATGATGGTTCCACACTTCACACACTCTACTCTCCTCTGGTTAATAAACTATGAGCCACACTTCAGCAATCACAAATGACTACCTATAAATATCTTTCCTCTAAATGATACAATCAGGTCAGCTTGTTAGAACCACCTTAGAATGATATTAGAGAAACCATAATCAACTCCAATAAACATCTTTTCAGCTCTACTATGGGTGCAACACAATCTGGGACCTGTCCACATAAGATAATTGTAGATGCACGCTACACACTGTTGGCTCTACCAAAACAACTGTAACTTTCTCCTTAAGCTGAATTAACTCATGCACTCTTAAATTAACATCAACAACTCATCTCTAAGCTTAACTCCAAGGGTGCATACCCTCAAGATAGGTGCAACTCAAGAACCAATAAAATCTCTGTCAGCTCTCCTGAACAAACACAGGAAACTGCTACTAGTGAATAGCGAATGTATAACTTTACTTGTGTTCAACATCAGACTATGCGTCCATAGTTGAAACATCACAAACATGTCTACAACATAAATCCAAGGGCACATGGCCCCATGATAACTGTATGGTCAACCACACACAGAACACTTCTTGTTACTTTGTTAGGAACATTGCTATTGCTATATAACTATGTGTGCTAATAGTTAACCTCTGCACCCATGATATCATGCTAATATCATGTCCATGAAACATATACTAAAGGCTTACTACATAAGAATTCCATGCATGCTACTTTCCATATGTTGTCATCAATGACAAACATACAGTCAGTACTGTCCTGTTGGCAAATCTCTAAAAATCTCCCCCTTTGGCATTGATGGCAACATGTGGAATGAAAAACTACAACCAACCCAAGAGAAAATTCTTTTATAACATTCTCCATTTCCTCATCAAAAGCTCCCCCAAAGATGGATCCTCTGTCTGCTACAATATTTTCTAATATTCTCAATTTCCTCAACTGAACTGTTGTCATAACTGAATGTTGCTCCCCCTTTATATATTACTTCTCTTCTTGCTCTTGTTTTTCATGACTTGTATACTACTCCCCCTTTGACATCAATGGAAAAGGGCACCATCCATTTTAAGCTCTGGTACTACTCCTAAAGTAGAGTAGTCAACCTTCCATCAGTCCCAAAGGACTCATGCCTTTTCTTCCTCTTCTAAGAAAAATTAGGGAAGGGAATTACTCCCAAATTCTCCCTGAGATACTCAAAAGTATCCTTAGGAAAAGGCTTTGTGAATATATCTGCTAACTGATCTTTGGTACTGACATAGTCTAGCATGACTTTTTTATCTACCACTTTCTCTCTTAGGAAGTGATACTTGATCTCAATGTGTTTTTTCTTTGCATGTATCACAGGGTTCTTTGACATATTCATAGTGCTAGTGTTATCACAGTGAATAACAATAGGATAATCAATCACAATTCCAAAATCCTTTATCATCTTCTTGATCCAAACAATTGTAGAACAATTCAAGGCTACTACAACATACTCCACTTCTGCTATTGACTGAGAAATAAATTTTTTTTTGTTTCTTGTCCAAGTGACAAGTCCATCACGAAGAAACACTGCTCCACCTGATGTTCTCTTTCTGTCATCAACACATCCTACCCAATCTACATCAGTGTACACATGAAGCTTAACATTTTCTAAATTAGGATAGCATAGACCATATTCTATAGTACCCTACAAGTATCTAAGTATCCTCTTTACTTCCATGAGGTGACTTTGCTTAGGTTCTATTGTAAATCTTCCAACTATGCCAACTGCATTGGAAATATCAGGTCTAGTCTGAGTAAGATATATGAGTTTCCCAATCATAGACTTGTACAATGTTATATCAACTATTGGTGAGTCATCTTCTTTTTTAAGCTTTCATCTAGTGATCATTGGTGTTCCTACTAGCTTGCAATCATCCATCTTGAATTTTGTCAGCATCTCTTTCACATATTTGGACTGATTAATGAAGATACCTTTTTCTGTCTGCTACACATTTAGTCCTAGAAAGTATTTGATAGGACCAATCATACTCATCTCAAATTCATTCTACATTTCTTTAGCAAATTCTTCACTTAGTTTGTCATTACCTCCAAAGATAATGTCATCAACAAATATAGCTACAAGTAGTAGACCTTCAGATGTCTCTCTAATGAATAGATTACAATCTGCTGCTCCTTTCTTGAATCCAATCTTTGTTAGATAACCATCTAATCTTTCATACCATGCTCTAGGGGCTTCTTAAGTCCATAGAGGGCTTTCTTCAGTCTGTATACTATATCAAGTCTGTCTTATAAGGTAAATCCTTCTGGCTACTCAATGTATACTTCTTCTTTCAGATCTCCATTCAGGAATGCTGACTTGACATCCATATGATAAACTTTGAATTTTTTAACTATAGCATAAGCTAAAAATAACTTGATAGCTTCTAGTCTTCTCACAGGTGCAAATGTGTCAGAATAATCAATGCCTTCTCTTTGCGCATATTCCTTACATACTAATCTTGCTTTATTTCTTACTACAGTACCATCTTCATTCATTTTATTTCTGAATATCCACTTTGTTCCTATCACATTCTTCTCACTAGGTCTTGGGACCAGTTCCCAAGTGTCATTCTTAATCTGATCAAGCTCTTCTTTCATAGCATCATGCCAATCTAAATCTTTACAAGCATCTTCAACACTTAAAGGTTCAATCTGAGACAGTAAACATACCACTTCATTGCTAGCTGAGTTCTTTGCTTGTGATCTTGTCATGAATTTGTCGCTCTAATCTCCAATGATGTCTTTCTTGGAATGATTTCTAGATGTATACTTTGGAACTTTTGGTAATGTAGACTCATCAGCCTTAGGAGCACTTTCTTCACTTGTTTCAGGGTCATTGAAAAACACATCAATGTTGTCAAACATTTCTTCAATAATTGTCTCACAAGTGGAGGGTCTAGGTTCTTCTTCAATCATAGGTGAGTAATCATGATATCTCTCTTGAATCATAAACTTTTCATCAATCTTAACATGAGTACTTTCAATGATCTTTTTAATTCTTAAATTGAAACATCTATAAGCTTTACTTTTAGTAGACTAACCAAGAAAAATACCTTCATCACTTCTTCCATCAAACTTGCCAACTACTTCATCCCTCCTGATGTAGCACTTGCTTCCAAAGATTCTTAAGTATTTTACTATGGGAACATTACCAAACCATAGCTCATATGGTGTTTTGTTAGCGCCTGGCCTCAATTGAATTCTATTGATGGTATAGACTGTTGTATTGACTGCATCTCTCTAATAGGTGTGTGCAACTTTTCCTTCTATCATAATGGTGTGCATTGTATCAAGAATGATCCTATACCTTCTCTCTACAATTCCATTCTAGTGAGGGGTTCTAGGTGCACTTAACTGTCTCTTTATGCCATGTTCTTTGTAGTACTCATAAAATTTGTCAGAGGTGAATTCTCCTCCTCTATCTGATCTTAAACATTTTATCTTTAGTCCATATTCATTCTCAACCTTAGCTTTGAATATTTTGAACTTCTCAAAAGCTTCTGACTTATCTTTCAAGAATGCAACCCACATCATCCTAGTATAATCATCAACAAATAAAATGAAATACCTTTCACCATAGTATGATTTTTTCTAAGTTGGTCCACATAGGTCTGTATGAATTAGATCCAACTTGTTCTCTGCTAAATTTTGCTTGCTCCTGAATGAATTTCTCACATGCTTTCCCATCATACATTCTCTTCATATAGTATCAATTGGCTTTGCTATGCTAGGAAGATCTCTTACTACTTTTACATTGCTTATCTTTACTATGTTATCAAAATTGATATGACATAGTCTTTTATGCCACAACCAACTATCATCAAATTTAGCAACAAAACAACTTGCTTCTGAATTAAGTTGAAAAGCATTACCTTTGGTCTTTGTACTTGATGCAATCATAACACCATCCTTGTTGTTAATGATGCATTTGTCATCTTTGAACTCCAACTGATAGCCTTTTCCAAGTAACTAACCAACACTAAGAAGGTTACGTTTCAAACCATCAACATAGAGAACATCATCAGTATTGTTCTTTCCATCCAAAGTGATGGCTCCTTTACCAACTATTGGCTTAGGAGTGTTTCATCCAAATCTAACCATACCACCATTGTATTTGTCCAGATGAAAAAACATGCCTTTATCACCTGTCATGTGATGTGAACAACCACTATCTATAATCCAATCTATCCTTATGTCTTCTTGGGAAATCAATGCTAGTTCATGTTCTTCTTTTTCATTTTTATGAATTGTTTTATCATTCATTTTGTCTACCATAGCAATGAATCCAATTTATTCTTCACCTGATTCATCATATGAAACTCCATCTCTAGCAAAGTAACATTCCTTAGAGTACTTAGGCTTGTAATCCTTTTTGAATTTTTTAGTTCTAGTAGGACACTTAGATGCAAAGTGACCTATCTTATTACATGAAAAGCATTTGAATGGTTATTGACCTTCATATTTTCCTTTTCCTTTCTTTTCTCTTTTGGAAATCATAGAAATGAAATCATCTATTGTACTTTCATCATCATCATCATCATCAAAATTACTAGAAGTGTTTGTAAATTTCTTACCATGGATTGTTGCTTTGAATGTTGTTTCACTCTTTGGTTCTGTCTTCAATCTTGAGATCTCAAAAGTTGATATCTTGCTTATCAAGGTCTCTCTCTTGAAATTTGATGTAAGTTTCATGGTCTCATCAAGGATGTTTATTTTTCTTTCATATTCTAGAATGAGAGTAGTCATCAACTTGTCCATAATGTCCTCTTCTGAAATCTCTCCACCATTGTTCTTGATTCCTGCAACTGCTTCATTAATCCTCTGATTGTAAGCTCTGATATTTTCATTAGGCATCATTTTTAATGCATTGAATCTTTTCTTCCATGTCTTTCTATGTGCATCCTTAGCTTGTTTGTCTCCTTCAAATATGTCTTCAAGATGCTTCCAAATTCTATGGGTTGTATATATCTTCTTTACTTCTAAAAATTCACCATTAGATAGGGTGATGATAAGGGCTTCTTTAGCTATAGCATTTTGATTAAACAAATCCATTTTTCTATTAGTAGCATCATCTTTTGCAAGGTCTTCTAAGGTAGGAATCTTGGCCACTTTCACAGTTACATTAAAAACTTCAAAGGCAATGCACTACAAATTGTTAGGAATAGTCCCAAGAGATAACTGAGAGGGGGGGTGTATCAGTTCTACAAGTTTCAATTCTTTATCCAATTAAGTATACTTAAACATAAAGCATAAACACAATGAAATAACACTTGAACACAACACAATATTTTAGTTACAGGAAAACCCAACTAGGTAAAAACCCCGGTGAGAATTGACACCCACTGATATTCTGCACTAGTGTATAATGATCCTTATTAGAAGATCCTTTACCCTGTTAGGAGTAGCTTTACAATATATTAAGTACAGTAGACCTAATCAAGGGTCAAACCCTATTAGGAGTCTTTTACAATTTTCCCTTTTAGGGGAAAAGATGCACTATCCAAGAGCTCACTACTCAAATGGGTGAAGGCTACAACCTTTTGAATAACAGATACACACTATATCTAGATTTTGGTGAACTGCGCTTTGACCTGCTTGTTTGGATCAATTCCAATGTATAGCACAAGTATTCTACTTGGTCCCATAGACCTCATGATGGCTCCACACTTTGCACACTCTGCTTTTCTCTACTTAATCAACTATGAGCCACACTTCAGCAATCACAAATGACTACCTATAAATATCTTTCCTCTAAATGATACAATCAGGTCACCTTGTTAGAAGCACCTTAGAATCATATTAGAGAAACCATAATCAACTCCAATAAACATCTTGTCAGCTCTACTATGGGTACAACACAATCTGGGACCTGTCCACATAAGATAATTGTAGATGCATGTTACACACTATCGGCTCTACCAAAACAACTATAACTTTCTCCTTAAGCTGAATTAACTCATGCACTCTTAACTAAACATCAAAAACTCATCTCAAATCTTAACTCCAAGGGCACATACCCTCAAGATAGGTGCAACTCAAGAACCAATAAAATCTCTATCGGCTCTCCTAAACAAACACAAGAAACTGCTACTAGCGAATAGTGACTGCATAACTTCACTTGTGTTCAACATCAGACTATGTGTCCATAGATAAAACATCACAAACATGTCTACAACATAAATCCAAGGGTGCATGGCCCCATGATAACTATATGGATAGCCAGACACAGAACACTACTTGTTACTCTATTAGGAACACTATTGCTACTATCTAACTGTCTGTGCTAATAGTTAACCTTTGCACCCATGATATCATGTTGATATCATGTCCATACAACATATATTGAAGGCTTACTACATAAGACTTCCACACATGCTACTTTCCATATGTTGTCATCAATGACAAACATACAGTCAGTACTGGCCTACTGGAAAATCTCCAACACCCTCATCTGCACACTACCTCCGATAAGAACATGAGAAAAAACAATACAAGGAATGACAACCTTGCCTCCTCATCTATCATACCCCAACTGTCATCCCTGATGACCCCATCTCCTACCACCATCGACATCTCCACCATCATCATCTGACTCCTCCTTAATCCTGGGAACTGGCTCGGCCGAATCTGTGAATCTGGGAAAAGGGTTCTGAATGGAACACTGAGCATAATCATCAATCATGTCGGTGTCAA
Organism: Chamaecyparis obtusa; assembly: GCA_027943335.1. Classification (NCBI taxonomy): domain Eukaryota; kingdom Viridiplantae; phylum Streptophyta; class Pinopsida; order Cupressales; family Cupressaceae; genus Chamaecyparis; species Chamaecyparis obtusa. The sequence continues at coordinate 293,129 of BSBK01009154.1, forward strand.
TAATATGATCTCTCATATCCCATGCAAGATGGTTCAGCTATAGTACCTCACCCTGCAATGTCCTATAATCAATCTAAGGACCCCAGAGGGATCTCTCAACCTGTACCCAAGCATAAAGGGCTAGCACCTAAGGCATCCCCTATATCTAGCCAAGCTGGTGTAAACCTCTTAGAAAAAAGAATCACTCTTTAATCAAGGGTGTTTGTCCTATCATCCATCAAGGCATGCACATATATGGAAGCTCAGCTCCATCCTCCGACCATGGCTCAGAACTGATGTATGGTCTCCAGACCACTTGTTCAATATCATCAATGATATGTCACCAATAATCTAACTTTTCCAAGTGGGCCCACACAACCATCCCCTCATACATCCAGGCAAAAGGCCAACCTGCATCTTGGTGATGAGCTGAAATAGGATGAGTAACGATAATATGCTCCAAGGTCCATATGTAACACCCAGACTAAGACTAGGTGATGAAACCAACAGAACAACAAAGAAACCGTTTATAACCACAAATAGAAATATTTTTTTTATTAACATTCACAAAACTGAACATTAAGGTTAACAACCTGATTGTTAAAGTAGTACATTCCTAAAATTATAGTTTACAATAGAGTAGTCTTAGTAATCTTAAATGAAATGTTACAACCTCATATACAAAATTTTCTGCTAAATACATTTCAGCAAACTACAAAATGTCCTAATGATTAACAACATAGCCACAATCTGCTTTCCATAGATTTTAACTACTGCCAACCACTGGCCCATATTCATGATTTTAGCCATCTAAGCCCCTGAAAATAACAAACAAGAACACAACACCAACAAAGAATACAATAGGGCTTCGATACATAACAAGAATAAGAATAACCTCCGCATATCTGCATGACAGTATTATATAATAACCAAGATGTCCAAATAACCATTAATAATGCTATAGAGATGAAATCATACATCTGAACACTATGCTTTTTACAGATAATTAACAAGAAATAATTTTTTTTTTAATAACGTAAAATAAACTCGCACAGAATATGACAAGGTAATGATCCAGTAGTCCATGGGTGTCAACATAAGAATTCTACATCACGTAGCAAATCTTTATGTCTAGTGAAACCATAGAATTTTAGTCTTTATTAATTGAAAACCCAGCCCATGAATTTTAAAAGTTACCACTTGATTAAATAACTGTCATAAACTTTCCCATAAGGATCTAGACTAGTGTCGAAGGGCATTCGACAAAATCATTCTATCACCACAAGTTACTCGCTTTATGACAGCCACCCACCTAAAGGATCACACTTGCATAATCTACAAACACATGTTTTAACTACTGATAACAAAATAACCATAAAATCAATTCTCATCCAACTGCTGTTTCTTAACAACAATAATTGATTAAAACCACATCAGAATACCATAAACAACATCTCACAGTCATCTCATAATTGACTGAATTTGAAACCATCACATCATATCTTTTACAGGATATTATTACCACCACAATTCTTAAATAATAACATAACCAATGCTATCCATAGCGATAAACTAAATAAAGTAAATAAGAATTCAAAGTAATAATCAGAGCACTTCCACGAATTGAAAAAAACAATTAATACAACCAAAAGAAATAACTGTCTGTTCTCACAATCGTATGTGTAAAAAAATTCACTTTATATTCTGCCCCGTTACAAATAAGTACATACTTTTATATTCGTGGCGACGTGCACATCTATATGTACCACGGCTTGTACATACACATCTGCATTCCGTCACGCATATAATCGTATAGACTTACACGTAACGTTACAGATTACTAATTAACCATTTTACTAATCAATCACATGAATGTACAGAACATAAATAATAAAATATTTACTAACAACGGATTTATGATACACAGAAAAAAAATTACATACGTACAGATGAATATCTGACATTACCTATTCTAACAACCATTATCATCCTCACAAAAACCAAATTTAATACATAAGATTTGAAATCCTCATCCATTGCTAAAAACAATAACTACGTACTACAAATTTCTATTAAAACTATAAGAAACAGTATTGAATTAATTCAATTAAAATACATTACATGTTATTCTCCAATCGACACACACACACACAGAAATCCATGTTCTTTTTCCAAGATAGATGGCATCTCATTTAACAAAAGTTCACCATCTCACAATATACCACTACTAAAATACTCAACTATAACGTGCACACTTTACACAAACCAACTCGAACTACACAAATACACATTCAGACGAACCAAATCACTGCCAATCCATGCTAACCATAAAGCAACAGTGTTGATGTTTACATCCCATAATCCAACCATCATTTAAGTCCAAACGTAGCAACAAATCCCTTACGACGTACAAAGAACTATTATGCATATATACGGAACAGATTAACTCAATCACTAGCCATTCCTATGCAATTGATCTGAACACTTAAAAAAACACACTCGAATGCTAAGACAGAGATATCAAATGAATAGCATTCAATGCATTTGTTGTTCTTAACACAAATCAACCATAGAACATCAATGATAAGAAACATACTTAAAATGTTCAAAGAAGACATGATACGACACCTCATAACTTCTGTTAACAAACACAATATACCAACGGCAAAATGATCTATAGAAAACCATCTACCCCAACAGAGGACTCTCTATTTTACATCGAACTTCCTCACACATTACCACAGCTCAAAAGATAAAACGAAAAGAACATAAGGTAAACTTTTAATGATCATACCTTATTCAACGACAGACCGAAATGAAATATTAATCCCCAAATAAACAAATCGATAATCAACAGCTATACAACACTAAACAAAATATAAGTATCATGCACTTCATACATGATGTAAACTATCAATACCCAGAGGTCGATAGAGTCGAAGAAATGCAGAAATCTAAAATAAACTTTCTCAAATTTCAAAACAACATTATTGAAATCTCCAGACAGTTTATACACAATCAAAAATGAATGTATCTGTTCTCGGTACCAAAACATCTATAGAAATTCAACCCAGCAGACAATAACCATCAACAACTACGAGGGTTGAATACCATTTTTAACAAAACGCCCAATAATAAAAGAACTCTTGAACCAGTTATTGCATGGACATAAACCGAAACTAACATTTCATCAACTTCGTGCATACGGATTTATGTTTACACATACATGCAACAGAAACAAAATAGAGGAATAAGGTTAAGAAAAGCCCCCTACCTCTAAAATGAAGAACGTTGCAGAAGAACTCGATACCAAACCAACGCCTCTGCTTCACACCCAGAAGCCACTCTCCACACGCCGAGAAACTTTCCAACCAAACAGTCAAAAACACAAAACGAAACCAGAGGATAACTTCAAAGAAGATGTATGCCGTGAAGACATCTTCCCATGCATTCCTCATTATACTAAATGGTGTGAAACCGAAACTATAACTCTTAACTGAATCCCCAAATACTCGCAGAGAACAAAGGAAAAAGAAGGATAATAGCTTGAGTGATAAAACCCTCCTCAGAGCTAAAGATGACAACAGAGGAGAACAATTGCAGACAAAAAAACTCCAACAATAAATTCATGCTCATCAAAACCAAAAACTTAACTGCGACACAAACCACATGTCTAGTCAAGTACTGCGCACAAATCTCCAAGTCTGCCAACACTTACTCCCACTAACTTGACATAACAACCCTCTATGTCGTGGCAGTAACATTGCCAAAAAACTTAAAAACATTAACACCAAAATTTCATACGACAAGACCAAAACATAAACAGAAAATATCAACCCTTATGCGATAAGCAAGATACACAATCACCTAAGTCATGATCGCCATTCACTTACCATCAATTAACATGTATTTACCACTAAATTAACATTAGCATAGGCATTCTAATTTCCATTTAACATTGCTAACAAAACAAATAAGGCTTAGCTAACAATGAAATAATACATCCTTCACAAGATAATATACATAAGAATATTGATATATATATATATATATATATATATATATATATATATATATATATATATATACTAAAATTTACTAATCGGAGTAATTAAAGAATAACAAAACCATCATCTAATCGCATAACCATAAAATAAAATAAAAAATGTTGCAATGAGAACATTATAACTTGATCAGTAAATACATCCATTAATAAAATATACCAAATACAATTAATTAACTACAAGACATTACATTTTCATTTCTATAACAATCAGAATAGACAGGATAGTTCCTTTATTTATTATTCGTCAACCAAAGAATGTCGTAATTTCAAAGATCAAACTGACTAAATTAACACATCCAACAGTTCCCAATTCTGAATATTTCTAGAAATAAGTTAAACAGAAATACCAATATAACAGTTTAGACTACCAAAACATCTGAACCCAAAATAACAGCAGTACATACTAAAGCTAAAAAGAAGTATCAGAAATATCTTAAGTACACATATTACCAAATTCATGAACAGAACTAATAGACTGAAACCATAACCAAACATGAAATGAAAAGATGAAGTCTGCAACCATCAGGGGCATGACACCCTCCCCCACCAGTCTAGGCTTACTCCTGGAAGCCTAAAAACAAATGAGGATGAGATATCTTCATAGCTCCTGCATCTTCCCACGTTGCTGACGACTCATCATCCAGATCCCATAACACTTTTACCTGCTCTATTCTGCATCCTCTGAGGTTTAGCTCTCTTTGCTGGATTATCTACACTGGTTCCAGCATCAGCTGACCATCTTCCACCTGTAAATTGTTCCAATTCAGAACATGAGCAATGTCAGGAATATATTTTCTCAACACCAAAATGTGGAAAACATCATGAATCTGAGAAAGGCTGGGAGGTAAAGCAAGTCTGTAAGCAACTGGACCCACACGTTCAAGAATCTCAAATGGCCCCACAAACCTAGGAGACAATTTGGAACCTTTACCATACCTAATAGGACTCTTCCGAGGCCTAACTCGAAGAAAAACCTTGTCCCAAACCTCGAACTGACGTTCAGTCCTATGCAGATCTGCATACTTCTTCTGCCTGTCCTGAGCGGTAGCAAGATGCTCTCTAATACATTTAACCTACTGTTCCATGTCCTGAAGCATCTCTGGTCCTAGAAGAATTCTGTCTTCTAGATTATCCCAGCTCAAAGGAGTCCTACAGGGTCTACCATACAAGGCTTGAAAAGGTGCCATACCTATCGAACTGTGATACCCGTTGTTGTAAGCGAATTCAACTAGGTGCAAAAACTCTTCCCACTTACTTTGTCTATCCATCACATACATCCTAAGCATGTCCTCCAAAATCTGATTGACACGCTCCGTCTGTCCATCTGTTTCAGGATGATATGTTGAACTAAAGTTCAGCTGAGTTCCCAACTCACGCTGAAGAGACCTCCACAAATTAGAAGTAAAAACCGGATCTCTATCAGAAATGATTTTCTTGGGTAACCCATGCAACTTGACAATCTTCTCCATATAGATCCGTGCTACAGATGCTACATTATAGGTGGATCTTACAGAAATAAAGTGGGCAACCTTGGTTAACCGATCTACAACAACCATAATGGCATCATGGCGCCTAGCTGAAAGTGGTAAACCTACTACAAAATCAATGGATATGGTATCCCATTTCCATTCAGGTACACTATGAGACTGTAGTAGACCAGCTGGATGTTGATGTTCAGCTTTCACCCTCTGACATTCCAGACACCTAGCTACAAAATCAGCAATATCCCTCTTCATTCCTGGCCAATAATAATGCTGCTTAAGATCAGCATGCATTTTCTTAACACCAGGATGTGTGGAATAGGGTGCTTTATGCGCTTCAATCATAACCAGGTTCTGAAGTTCTCCGACTTCAGGCACATAGACACTACCTCGATAATACAGCAATCCATCAAGGCCAAGAGAATATCCTACAAATCTGCCTCCCAACTCACTGCCACTGTCCAAAACTACCTTAACATCCAAAAACCAAGGATCTGCAATCAAACTCTGAAGTATTTTTCCTTTTAAGTCAACCGAGAGAGTCAAGGAAGCAAGTTCGTGACGTCTTCTGCTAAGAGCATCCACCACTTTGTTCTCTTGCCCTTGAACATACTTCATTTCGAAGTCATATTCACATAAAAACTCCATCCATCTGCGCTGTCGTGCATTAAGATTGGGTTGTGTGAATAAATACTATAGACTTCTATGATCGGTATGCAACTCAAAATGTTGACCTAAGAGAAAATGCCGCCACTTAGTCAAAGCGTGCATTACTGCAGCAAGTTCCAAGTCATGAGTGGGATAGTTAACCTCATGATCCTTCAGTTTCCTCGATTCATAGGCTATGACTCTACCGTCTTGCATCAGAACAGCTCCTAAACCCTCCAAAGAAGCATCGGTACAAACCACAAACTCCTTAGAAGGATCAGGTACTGCTAATATAGGTGCACTGGTCAACCGTTCCTTCAGATGCTAAAATGCCGCTTCACACTGATCTGACCATATAAACTTCTTACCCTTCCTCTGAAGAGAAGTAATAGGGTGTGCTATCTTGGAAAAATTAGCCACAAATCTTCTATAGTAGCTAGCCAAACCCATGAAACTTCTTACCTCAAAAACATTGGAAGGAGTAGGCCATTCAACAATTGCCCTGATCTTAGCAGGATCCATAGCAATACCATCCCCTGCAATAATGTGTCCCAAATAACTGATCTCATGCTTGAAAAATTCACATTTTTCAGGATTGGCATACAGCTTATTCTTGTGGAGACATTCTAATACTTCCTTCAAATGCTGCTCATGTTCCGCCATGGAGTTGGAATACACCAATATATCATCAAGGAACACTACCACAAATTTATCCAAGAAAGCTCTAAAGACCCCCTGCATAAGGCTCATAAATACCGACGGTGCATTAGTTAAACCAAAAGGCACTACTGTGAATTCATAATGCCCATACCTAGTGCGAAAATCTATTTTAAGAATATCAGCTTCTTGAATCCGTAGTTGATGGTACCCAGATTTGAGATCAATCTTGGAAAATACCTTGGCACCTTTCACCTGATCGAACAAATCATCAATGCGAGGCAAAGGATATCTGTTCTTGATGGTGACTTTATTCAACTGTCTATAGTCAATGCAAAGTCTCAAGGACCCATCCTTCTTCTTGACGAAAATCACAGGTGCTCCCCAAGGAGAGACACTAGGTCTGATAAGACCTTTATCAAGAAGTTCCTCTAATTGCACCTTAAGTTCCACCAGTTCTTGAGCAGTCATGCGATAAGGAGCCTTAGATACAAGTTCAGTCCTCGGCAAAAGATCAATTCTAAAATCAACCTCTCTAACAGGTGGCAACCCCAAAATTTTTGAAACAAAAACCTCTGAATACTCTTTCAGCACTGGATGATCTATGATGGAGTTTAAGACAACTAGATCATCAAAATCATTGATGGAGATAGCGAACAATTGACATCCCTTACGCAAACATCTCTGAAGTTGCTTAGCGGTAATAGTTCGGACTGAAATTGGCCTTTTAATACCTGTTATAAATTTGGTCATACCTCTATCATCGACACAATTTATGATCTTCTCTTTACAATCAATGATAGCTTGGTGCTGAGCTAACCAATCCATACCCAAAATGATATCGTAAGAACCTAGAGGAATCACCCTAAGGCTAACTGTTGTTGCAAAAGCCTTGAATTGAACCTTGCAACCAATGGCTATCAGTCCAGATTCTACCTTAGACCCTGATGCTAACTCGACTTGCCATGCCAATTCAGCTTTACTCACAGGAATTTTACATTGCTTAATCAAATTGGATGAAATAAAAGAATCTGTAGCTCCAGAGTCAAATAAGATAGAAACCTTCTTACCTTGGTAGTTACCTCTAGCCTCAATCACCGTGTTCTGATGATCTGCCTGTTTCTGATCCACGATGGCAAAGATGCGGTGGTTCCTTCCAGAATCTCCAACAGTAGCCTCAGAACCTGCACCCTTGGACCTACCCTGGTTATTGCCTCGAAAAGGAAAATTCCACTGCAGGTGACCCAACTGACCACAGTGCCAACATTCTGCTCCTCTTTTGATACTCTTGTCCTGCATTGAGTTCGCTGGAGGTGTGGTAAAACTCTGTTGCACACTCTGGGCTGGTTTCAAGGAATTTGGTTGTTCTGGTACCTTGAAGCTTTTGTTTGATTTTGAAAGCTTATCAAACTTTCTCTTCTAAAAGTTACCAGTAGTTCCGCTGGTTGCTGCCCTGTAATTCCCTTGAAAGGGTCTCGGACTCTTCCCACTATTCTGAACAAGTGGATTCCCTGAACTCTTAACTGAAAAGCCTGACTTCAATTCTGCAAGCTTGGCTTGATCAGCCGCCTCTTTCACTGTCTTGGGTTTAAAAGTTCTCACTTCTTCCCCAATCCTAGGGTTCAAACCCCTAATGAAATGTTGAACCAAGGGCTTGTCATTTTCCACCCATCCCGAGTATTTCTTCAACTAAAAGAACCTTCTTTCATACATTTCCACAGTAGAACTGCCTTGGGAAATGTTGAAGAATTCCTTGGACCTGGATTGTTGCCAATAGTCAGACATAAACCTCTCCTGGAATCTTTCCAAGAACAACTCCCACGTAACCTGAGAGATAGGAATCCCAAGTTTCTCCAACTCCATATTCCACCATATGGAAGCAAACGACCTAAGCTGCATAGCGGTCCAACGTACCTTGACGTTGCTATGATACTCTTGGAGTGTAAAACATCTTTAGATGTTCAAGAGCCATGCTTCAGCTTCCGTACCTCCTTCGGTACCATTAAAATATGGTCCTTTGATCTTAGAAAGATCTTTCAATTGAGTCCTGATGATCGGATCTTCCGCTACAGCTAGATTATCATTTGGAACTGGTACAACTGGTACATTAACTCCCCCTGCTAGAACATTGTTCCTAGCTTCAATATTTTCCAGTCTATCAAGGATTCGCTGAAGAATCTCAGCTTGAGGTACTTCTTGACCTCCCCTATCCAAACCAATCTGTGGTTCTTCAACACCTTCCCCAGGTACTTCCTGACGACCACCTCCTCTACCGCGACCACGACCACGGCCACGCCCTCCACCCCTGCCTCTGCCTAAACCGACATCGAATGGGGCACCTCTTCCCTCTGCTCCACGAGTGACAGGAGGCATATTGTTTCCCTCAAGAAAAGAATCAATTAATCAGCAAGGAAAGCATAATGATCAACCCCTTACAACCCACGAGCCTAAGTGTTGATAGAACTTGGCTCTGATACCAAATGTAACACCCAGACTAAGACTAGGTGATGAAACCAACAGAACAACAAAGAAACCATTTATAACCAGAAATAGAAATATTTTTTTTATTAACATTCACAAAACTGAACATTAAGGTTAACAACCTGATTGTTAAAGTAGTACATTCATAAAATTACAGTTTACAATAGAGTAGTCTTAGTACTCTTAAATGAAATGTTACAACCTCATATACAAAATTTTCTGCTAAATACATTTCAGCAAACTACAAAATGTCCTAATGATTAACAACATAGCCACAATCTGCTTTCCATAGATTTTAACTGCTGCCAACCACTGGCCCATATTCATGATTTTAGCCATCTAAGCCCCTGAAAATAACAAACAAGAACACAACACCAACAAAGAATACAATAGGGCTTAGATACATAACAAGAATAAGAATAACCTCCGCATATCTGCATGACAGTATTATATAATAACCAAGATGTCCAAATAACCATTAATAATGCTATAGAGATGAAATCATACATCTGAACACTATGCCTTTTACAGATAATTAACAAGAAATAATTTTTTTTTTAATAACGTAAAATAAACTCGCACAGAATATGACAAGGTAATGATCCAGTAGTCCATGGGTGTCAACATAAGAATTCTACATCACGTAGCAAATCTTTATGTCAGGTGAAACCATAGAATTTTAGTCTTTATTAATTGAAAACCCAGCCCATGAATTTTAAAAGTTACCACTTGATTAAATAACTGTCATAAACTTTCCCATAAGGATCTAGACTAGTGTCGAAGGGCATTCGACAAAATCATTCTATCACCACAAGTTACTCACTTTATGACAGCCACCCACCTAAAGGATCACACTTGCATAATCTACAAACACATGTTTTAACTACTGATAACAAAATAACCATAAAATCAATTCTCATCCAACTGCTGTTTCTTAACAACAATAATTGATTAAAACCACATCAGAATACCATAAACAACATCTCACAGTCATCTCATAATTGACTGAATTTGAAACCATCACATCATATCTTTTACAGGATATTATTACCACCACAATTCTTAAATAATAACATAACCAATGCTATCCATAGCGATAAACTAAATAAAGTAAATAAGAATTCAAAGTAATAATCAGAGCACTTCCACGAATTGAAAAAAAATAATTAATAAAACCAAAAGAAATAACTGTCTGTTCTCACAATCGTATGTGTAAAAAAATTCACTTTATATTCTGCCCCATTACAAATAAGTACATACTTTTATATTCATGGTGACGTGCACATCTGTATGTACCACGGCTTGTACATACACATCTGCATTCCGTCACGCATATAATCGTATAGACTTACACGTAACGTTACAGATTACTAATTAACCATTTTACTAATCAATCACATGAATGTACAGAACATAAATAATAAAATATTTACTAACAATGGATTTATGATACACAGAAAGAAAATTACATACGTACAGATGAATATCTGACATTACCTATTCTAACAACCATTATCATCCTCACAAAAACCAAATTTAATACATAAGATTTGAAATCTTCATCCATTGCTAAAAATAATAACTACGTACTACAAATTTCTATTAAAACTATAAGAAATAGTATTGAATTAATTCAATTAAAATACATTACATGTTATTCTCCAATCGACACACACACACACACACAGAAATCCATGTTCTTTTGCCAAGACAGATGGCATCTCATTTAACAAAAGTTCACCATCTCACAATATACCACTACTAAAATACTCAACTATAACGTGCACACTTTACACAAACCAACTCGAACTACACAAATACACATTCAGACGAACCAAATCACTGCCAATCCATGCTAACCATAAAGCAATAGTGTTGATGTTTACGTCCCATAATCCAACCATCATTTAAGTCCAAACGTAGCAACAAATCCCTTACGACGTACAAAGAACTATTATGCATATATACGGAACAGATTAACTCAATCACTAGCCATTCCTATGCAATTGATCCGAACACTTAAAAAAACACACTCAAATTCTAAGACAGAGATATCAAATGAATAGCATTCAATGCATTTGTTGTTCTTAACACAAATCGACCATAGAACATCAATGATAAGAAACATACTTAAAACATTCAAAGAAGACATGATACGACACCTCATAACTTCTGTTAACAAACACAATATACCAACGGCAAAATGATCTACAGAAAACCATCTACCCCAACAGAGGACTCTCTATTTTACATCGAACTTCCTCACACATTACCACAGCTCAAAAGATAAAATGAAAAGAACATAAGGTAAACTTTTAATCATCATACCTTATTCAATGACAGACCGAAATGAAATATTAATCCCCAAATAAACAAATCGATAATCAACAGCTATACAACACTAAACAAAATATAAGTATCATGCACTTCATACATGATGTAAACTATTAATACCCAGAGGTCGATAGAGTCGAAGAAATGCAGAAATCTAAAATAAACTTTCTCAAATTTGAAAACAACATTATTGAAATCTCCAGACAGTTTATAAACAATCAAAAATGAATGTATCTGTTCTCGGTACCAAAACATCTACATAAATTCAACCCAGCAGACAATAACCATCAACAACTACGAGGGTCGAATACCATTTTTAACAAAACGCCCAATAATAAAAGAACTCTTGAACCAGTTATTGCGTGGACATAAACCGAAACTAACATTTCATCAACTTCGTGCATACGGATTTATGTTTACACATACATGCAACAGAAACAAAATAGAGGAATAAGGTTAAGAAAAGCCCCCTACCTCTAAAATGAAGAACGTTGCAGAAGAACTCGATACCAAACCAACGCCTCTGCTTCACACCCAGAAGCCACTCTCCACACGCCGAGAAACTTTCCAACCAAACAGTCAAAAACACAAAACGAAACCAGAGGAGAACTTCAAAGAAGATGTATGCCGTGAAGACATCTTCCCATGCATTCCTCATTATACTAAATGGTGGGAAACCGAAACTATAACTCTTAACTGAATCCCCAAATACTCGCAGAGAACAAAGGAAAAAGAAGGATAATAGCTTGAGTGATAAAACCCTCCTCAGAGCTAAAGACGGCAACAGAGGAGAACAATTGCAGACAAAAAAACTCCAACAATAAATTCATGCTCATCAAAACCAAAAACTTAACTGTGACACAAACCACATGTCTAGTCAAGTACTGCGCACAAATCTCCAAGTCTGCCAACACTTACTCCCACTAACTTGACATAACAACCCTCTATGTCGTGGCAGTAACATTGCCAAAAAACTTAAAAACATTAACACCAAAATTTCATACGACAAGACCAAAACATAAATAGAAAATATCAACCCTTATGCGATAAGCAAGATACACAATCACCTAAGTCATGATCGCCATTCACTTACCATCAATTAACATGTATTTACCACTAAATTAACATTAGCATAGGCATTCTAATTTCCATTTAACATTGCTAACAAAACAAATAAGGCTTAGCTAACAATGAAATAATACATCCTTCACAAGATAATATACATAAGTATATTGATATATATATATATATATATATACTAAAATTTACTAATTGGAGTAATTAAAGAATAACAAAACCATCATCTAATCGCATAACCATAAAATAAATAAATAAACATTGCAATGAGAACATTATAACTTGATCAGTAAATACATCCATTAATAAAATATACCAAATACAATTAATTAACTACAAGACATTACATTTTCATTTCTATAACAATCAGAATAGACAGGATAGTTCCTTTATTTATTATTCGTCAACCAAAGAAGGTCGTAATTTCAAAGATCAAACTGACTAAATTAACACATCCAATAGTTCCCAATTCTGAATATTTCCAGAAATAAGTTAAACAGAAATACCAATATAACAGTTTAGACTACCAAAACATCTGAACCCAAAATAACAGCAGTACATACTAAAGCTAAAAAGAAGTATCGGAAATATCTCAAGTACACATATTACCAAATTCACGAACAGAACTAACAGACTGAAACCATAACCAAACATGAAATGAAAAGATGAAGTCTGCAACCATCAGGGGCATGACACCATAAGTGAAGTAAGACTACTCCAATAAAGAGAGTAGCCCCGCGATGATATACCACATCATGTAGCTCATGATACAATTGAGCTAGCACACAAGATCCCCAATCAAACCTGAGAGGATGTGCAATCATATCCTTGAGAATCCAGCCCCACCCAATGGCAAAACCATGACCTTGCTGATCAGGAACCAAAAAGCCACCAACAAGCACACCGAGAACAATAGGAAGTATGGGGAAAAAAGGAAACTAAGTCCACTGAATGCTCTCATCTCCAATAATGGGATCTACAAAGAGGCATCTACATAAAGTCTCTTCATAGACCTGATCATAATATATAATCTGCCCATGCGTAGGGATATCTAGCAACCAATACACATCCTTAGGAGTGATTGTCATCTCTCCCATTGGCAAGTGAAAATTATTATGGTCAGTGTGCCAATGCTCTTCCATGGCAGTAAGAAGACCTTGATTCACGTGGAATTGAGGGAGAAAGAGAAAAAAAGATAACTCGTATTGGCCTATGACTCAGCGTTCAAGTTCGCTCAAATCATCAATCATATCAAAAGGTAAAGGATAAAGGCCTTGGACACCTAGTTTCTGAAGTTGTGCTTGTAAAAGTAAGTTTAAACACATTAGCTATCAAAATCATCACATATTGGATCATCTTAAGTCAATCAAACTATCAAACCTAATCAAACCATAATCAATTTTCTTGATTCTATTTACAGAAGATAGAAAATTTATCATTATCCATCATCTAAATCAAGATTGACCATCAAACATTCAATATCAAAATGGCTCGAACTAACATCACATGACTCACTATCAATAGGACTCCAAAACCTAAGCCAATTGATACATTGACGATAATAAACATATCAGGAAACTGACTCAAAGGCTCACAAATTTGACCAAACGGACTATAAGTGCTATTTCAATACTTAAAAGTACTAAAATTTAAATACATCACTCAAAATATCAAAACCACAACATAAAGTATCATATGTGCTGCAACAAAGTGTACGTACTATAGAACTTAGTACACAGTGCAAGAAACCCCTGTACACACTACTAAAAATCTTAAAAGTGCAATCAAAAGTGAAAGCGCTACAAAAAATAGTGAAAGTGAAACGTGCCCTAGTTCTAGCATTTGCAAGTGCTACTAAAACATTTAAACGCACTACGAAAAAACACAAATGCGCAACAATATATTCGTATGTGCTATTAAATTGTTTAAATGCACTATTTCATTTAAAAAATGAAAAAATATAGTTTTTGATAGAAAAATCCAATTTTTTCAAATTTAAATGCTGAAATCGGATAAAAGAGGTTGTCGGGGTACATATTGGAGGTCCGTGGCTAGGTGGACACTGATATTGATGGCCTCACTCAAACCTTTGCTCTCGAATCACAATCACCATCACAAAATAGCTCAAAGGGGGTCAGAGTGAAAAAGTCAAAAGAGAAGGTAAAAATGAATAGTAAAATGACCTTTTACCTCTTTATATAGCCCATTTTGACCAAAAAGTAGCACAGTTTAGCAGAAAATGGTCAAGAACCCAATTTAAACATATATTCCACCAAATCATAGTCATTTATCATCACAATATCGCAAATACTTTATTGGAAATGAAATTGAAATTTACTCATAATGAACTATTTTTCGAACGCTAATTGATTGAAAATGCAATATCCTTCACCAAAAACAAATTTCATTTCATTTCTGAGGGGGCATACACTAACAATTAGGACCGACATCATAATCATGGAATCAGGAGCATGACATTAGATCAAGGCTAAATCTTTCATCAAAAAAAATTTCGCTTATCATTTAAGTAGGGCATCAAACATCAAACCAAATCAAATCAAACATCATATTGGCAATCTATCATCAGAATGACCATCAAGGACTTAAAATCAATCAGAACTACATCAACTTTATCATCAAATCTACAGAACTACATCAACTAATCAGGACTTTACATTAAAAATAATCAGGACATTCTTTCTACCGATACGCTTTGCACATCGATTCAAAGAGGGGCATTTTTAATAACCAGAAAATGGACAAGATCAATTCAAGTGAGCAACCAAGGCAAAATCAAAGCAATAAAATCAAATCAAGCTAAAATCAAAGAAAAATCACAATCAACCCATAATCCAAAAAAAATTGATAATAAAAAGCCAATAAATCAATTTAAATCTAATAAATCATGATAAATCAATAAATTGTGCAATTAATCTAATTAATTGTATAGTTCAATTTAAATCAAATCAACCCATTTAAGGGGTACACATGGCTAAACAAATTAAATAATTTCAATTAATAAATCTTGATTTTCCCTCAACACCACATGAGAGGAAAATGCCTCAACCAATAGGATTTGAGGATCAAGCTCAAAATGAATCTCAATCACACATAAGGTGAGAAAATCTTGGCCACCCATTTTTTCTCTTTGTCCCAAGCTTTGAGGACAATCCATTTAAATTTTCTCCAAAGGTGGAACCATGGACTTGACCCTAATCCAACCATGATCAACTCAACTCCACCCCCTACCCTTGCCAAAATCTATAAAAGCAAGGCATAAATCAATCAATAATCATCCACAAATCTGAGAATAAAATCAAACCTCTTTCAATTTTGAGCTAGAAAGGCAAATTTAGTACTAATTAAGGCTCAATTCACTTTGGAATTGAACTTTTAGTTTGTTTATCATTCAATTCTCATTTTAGAGCTATCACTAATGCAATCTTGCTGAGAGATTTGCATTAGAAAATATAAATAGAGGTCCATGGAGTTCTTAATTGTCATTTATTTGCTTAAATAGCTTACTCTTTGTGGTAATTTAGTTATTATTTTTATTTGTTTGCAATACTAACCCTATGAAGGTGCTTTTCATAGCACACTATATCTATGTAGTATACATGGCTACATGTGTATACATATGTATGTATGCAATATACATTGCTACATTTTCCTCATTATGTAGTTGAGTATACAATATACATGTGTATACATATGTATGCATACACATGTATACATTTTTATGAAATGGATACCATTTGAAAAATGATAAAAAAAAGATACCAAAATGCAAGAACACAAAAGTAGAATTAATCATTTTATTGTATCCCTTTATGCATACGGACAATCATTTAACAAAAAAATGAAACCCTCCATGACATATGTACCAAATAGTACCCATTTTAATGAAATGGAAAGCATTTGAAGAAATGATGACAAAAGAAACCAAAATGCATGAGATAAAACATAACAAGGTGATGGAGGAGGTAACTATGATATGATTAAAAAGTGTTTATTGATGCAAAATAATAAACATTTGAAGGAAGTGGAATGCATTTGAATAAATGATGAGAAAGATACTGATGAAGGGTGCTTCCCTTAATACCACAAACACATAATAGAAACAGAGAAGCAATAGAAAATTGCAAGAATAGAAAATGGGCTTCTTATTATCTCCACAAATGTGGAATTACAAATTTTCAGAATTACAATGTGCAAAGCCACATGGAAATTCTCCTTACAATATTCTGAGGAATAAAGCCTTGAATTATTACCTAGACTACTCTGAACTACTCCGAACTACCTAAGACAACACTACAGCCTTCCTTATATAGGCAATTTTCCACCGCCTGGGAAGGTTCTAGAATTCTAGTCAATAAGGCCGACCAAACTTAGAATTATTTTATTTTACAATTTATTACATCAAAGTCGGCTCAAAATAACTTTTGAAACCCAAACAGAAATTTTCAAGGAAAATCATTTTTCGTCATTTCAGGTGACCCAACTTTCGAAGACCATAAGTCATCACCAGTTGACCTAATTGACTATTATGACCCCATTTCAGAAATGCCACGAGGCACTCTACAAGCTTGACTTGCGCAAGCGCTTGTCACCCAAATTTTTGACCTCATTCGGGGCCTCTAAAGCTTTCAAAACTGAGTTCAAAGTTTATGTACCCTACTGCCAATACCAAAAATCTTCAATATCTACAAAGCTAGACTTGATCTGTCAATGAAACTTTACTGGTAGGCTAATATGACCAAAATGAACCTCCAGGGAAGAAAATATAACATTCCAAGATCCTATAACCAACTTACCAAAAATAGTAAGTTTTCATAAATAGCAGCTCTGCACAAGATAGCCCTTATTGAAAACAAAACTAGAAATATTTTTGGGTGATGCAAGATTGCTCTTACACTTAGGATGCTCCTGCATCAGATAACAAAATGAATGAACGTGGAAGAAAAATTCATCATTTTTTGTAACCCTTTATGCATGTGGATAATCATTGAATAAAAAATTGAAACCCTCAATGACATTTTCTAAATAATAAATATTTTAATAGAAATGGAAGACATTTTGAATAAATGGTGACAAAAGATACCAAAATACTTCTATGCGGAAGCTAAATTCATCATTTTATTGTAACTCTTTATGCATACTGAATAATCAGTTAATAGCAAACTGAAACCCTTCACGATATTTATAAAATATTTAACATTTAAAGGAACTGGAAGACATCAAGACAGTCATTATTTATTTACATCAATGTACATTCAAGAAATGAAGCATGCTTGATGGGAACAATGTTACTTGGAGGTTGCAGAGCAGAGCCCAAATAGTTGTCAAGCTGAATTAAAGAGGATGCAGACTAGAGCCGAAGAGAAATGGCAAGAGAGTAAAATGCACAAGGCAAAATAACCAAGCATGTTAAAAAAACATTATTTTTAGGGTTACAGAATGTTCCAACATGCATCTAACACATGGCATGTACGTGACTGATGGTGTCTTGATAAGGGGCCATGAGGGATTTAGTGGCCCCCCTTTCCTAACACAAACATGAAACATCTGAAGGGGCCCCTACACTTAAACACTTGCAACTAGGGTCTTTTTAATTTTGAAATTAGTATTTTTTTTAAAAATTATTACATATAAAATGAAGCACTATTGGGGTTATAGTGTCTAGTATCGGTTGACACTTTTTTGTGGCCACTTTTCGACCTATATGCACGTAACGCCTTCTATGGAGTGCATCATTATTGGTGAGAAGACAAAACCTTAGCTTTAAGAAATTAAAACTCTTATAAAAATAACCAAAAAATTTAAAAAAAATCAATATCATTAGGTACCTCAATTGAACGCATGCAGTTAGCTATAGCCGCTACTTGCTCCTTTCCCCTAGTGATCACTTTCATGACTTCGACTCTCCACTAAGTCTCTAGTGTGATTCCTTAGATCATATTCCAACTTTTAATATGATTGTTATTTTTCCCTCCATTATCATATTGATTAAGTTTCTTGCCTCCACCCTTTTACGTACTAGTACCATATCATACACTTAATTTTCTCATAACACCCAAGAACGACGTCTCCTTTCAGGCAATTTCTCTTCCTTTACCATGATATCACCCCTTACTATCCATCTTCTTTAAACTCATCTCATTAGTAATTTCCCACCTCATACCATTTCTATTCCCACCTCTATCTTGGATACATTATTTGAAGAATCACTCGACTTGGAGAAAAAATCAATCATATAGAAGTGCTACGAAATTACTAGATTTCAGTCTTCAATTAATGTCAATCTTATAATCTACACAAAAATTCTAAAATATTTAGTCAAGTCATGTTTGAAAAAATGTAATGTTTCAATTCAATTTTGATAAGCATAGAAACATGGGCTTAACTAGAGAGAAGACATGGAATCCATTGAAGTGTTTAGACAAACGTAGATGAGGTACTAAAGTGTCGAAAGAGGGGCAAAATTATATGGCAACATCTATCCATCAATATCATTCAATATGGATGGACATTAACATCCATGATAGCCACTGTACTATTGTAGGGGCCAATAGGCAAAAATAGTACCATTGTTGGTAAAAATAAGAAAAATAGAGAATACAATTCTATTTTAAGTTAACCGTAAACTATTTAAGAAATCTTTCTTATTTTAAATTTTTTTAAACTTAAAAAGAGTATGAAAAAAAACTAAGTGTCCACTTTGGTAAGATATACGTTTTAGGTTGTTTCTTGTTTAGACATATCGTGGTTGATTTAATATTGCAATTTTAAAATTATTTTTTTTAAAAAAAATTACAAAATATATTTTAAAGTTATGGTTGGTAAATTAATCAATATGATATATTATTAGTAAGCATATTTTTAAATTTTTTCATAATAATTTATATATATATATATTATATATATATATATATATATATATATATATATATATATATAAATTATTATGAAAAAATTATATATATATATATATATAATTTTTTCATAATAATTTATATATATATATATATTTGTATATATATATATATATGTATATATGTATATATGTATATATATATATATATACACATATATGTATATATATATATAAATATATATGTATGTATGTATATCTATATATATATATATGTATGTATTTATGTATGTATGTATGTATGTATATGTATATCTATATATATATACATACATACATACATACATATATATATATATATATATATATATATATGTATGTATATATATATAGATATACATATACATACATACATACTGATACAGGAGCATCCTGGGTGTAAGAGCAATCTTGCATCACCCAAAAATAATTCTGTTTTTTATATTCAATAAGGGCTATTTTAGTGCAGAGCTGCTATTTATGGAAAGTTACTATTTTTGGTAATTTTTGCATGTGCTCAGAATGATCTGATTTCTTTCTTGGAGGTTCATTTTGGTCATGTAAGTCTGCCAGTAAAGTTTCATTGCCAGATCAAGTGTATATTGGAAGATATTGAAGATTTTCGGTATTGGCAGCAGGGTACAGAAACTTTGAACTCAGTTTTGAAGGCTTTAGAGGCCGCGGATGAGGTCAAAAATTTGGGTGATGGGCGCTTGCATTGGTCAAGCTTGTAGAGCGCTTCATGGCATTTCTGAAATGGGGTTATAATAGCCGATCGGGTCAACTGGTGATGACTTATGGTCTTCGGAAGTTGGGCCCACCTGAAATGGCAAAAAATAATTTTCTTCAAAATTTATGTTCAGGTTTCAAAGGTTATCTTGAGCCGGCTATGATGTAATAAAATGTAAAATAAAATAATTCTAAGTTTGGTCGGCCTTATTGGCTAAAATTTTGGAACCTTCCCAGGCGGTGGATAATTGCCTATATAAGGAAGGCTGTATTATTGTCTTGGGCAGTTCAGAATAGTTATGGGTAATAGTTCGAGGCTTTGTCCTACAGAATATTGTAAGGGAATGCCCATGTGGCTTTGCATATTGTAATTCTGAAAGTTTGTAATTCCACATTTGTGGAGATAATAAGAAGCCAATTTTTCTGTTCTTGCATATCATTGTTGTTGTTTCTCTTTTTTTTGTTATGTGTTTGTGGTATTAAGGGGAGCACCCTTCATCAAGTGGTATCAGAGCAGGAGTTCTTGAGTGTGTAAATAGATCACCGACTGTGAGGCAGTTTGCACCAGGACCGTGGCTAGGGTTTCAGCGCGCATCGTAAAAATGCCTCCACGAAGGGAACGTGGCGGAAGAGCTGGTGTTGTAACACCTAAGGTTAGAGAGCTGCAGAGACAAGTGCGAGCATTGCAAGAAGAGATTCGTAGAGGAATGAATCTTAATGTCAGAGATGAAAGCGAGGATGAAGCCGAAGAAGAATATCAAGAAGGAGAAGCTGAAATTGTGAACCAGGAGGAAGAAAGACTTTTTCGGGGCGATTTCCAAGATTGGGAAAAGACCTAAGATTCAGGTTCCTACATTTTTTGAAAATCTTAACCCAGAGGAATTGATCGACTGGATCAATGAATGTGAGGAGTATTTTGAGTATGAAGATGTTGAGGATCCTAATAGGGTCAAATTTGCGAAGGCCAGACTGAAAGGTCATGCGAAGATCTGGTGGCAAGAAATTCAATTGGAGCGAAATAGAAGAGGGAAAGATAAAATCACAAGATGGGATCGGATGGTGGAAAAATTGAAGCGACAGTTCATTCCTGTTGATTATGAGCTTGACCTACTGAAGAAAATGCAAAGTTTGAAGCAAGCAGGAAAATCTGTTCAGGAGTATACAGAAGAGTTCTATCGACTCCTCATCAGAACAGGCCATGCCGAAGCCGATAAGGAGAAAGTTGCCCGATACCTTAATGGGTTAAGGCCAAGCATTCAAGAGGAGTTGAATCTGGTTCGAATGAACAGTATTGAGGAGGCATACCAACTTGCCCTAAAAATAGAGGAAAAGCTAAACAAGAAGTTCGAGAGCAGACAAAATGGAAGAGGTTGCGGTGGACGATCTGGTGGACGGTCATATGGTGGCTGAAATGAAAATCCAAAAAAGAAGGATGAGGCCAGTAGCAGTCAAAATCAGCGAGGAAATAATTCCAATCACTTCCAAGATTAGAATAATAGAGATCAGAGAGAAGAGGAAGAGGACAAGGATCTGAAAGAGGTGGCTTCTGTGGAACATGTTTTCATTGTGGAGAAGAAGGTCATAGGGCATTTGAATGTCCTCAGTGCCAAGGTAGAACAGACAAGGAGAAATGAAGGCCAGGCTAGAGTTGCACATGTAGATGAAGATGCCAGATCATCAAATTCTGAAGATGCTGAAAGAGGAGAAACGTTGATTAACAAAAGAGTCTTGTTGAGTGGTGAGAATGAACCTGAGCAAAGGAGGAGCCTGTTTCGCACCAGGTGCAAGTGTGAAGGTAAATGTTGTGATGTGATTATTGATAGTGGAAGCACTGACAATTTGGTGTCAGAAGAGATGGTGACAAAGTTGAAGCTCAAGAGACAGAAACACCCACATCCATATCGGATTGCCTAGGTACAGGATGACCACAAGGTCATGGTCAATGAACAATGCCTAGTGAAGTTCAAGATTGGCGGATACCAAGATGAGGTATTGTGTGATATCATATCTATGGATGCATGTCATATGTTGTTGGGTAGACCATGGCAATTTGACAGATGTGCTATACATGATGGTCCGTGCGAATACCTATTCCCTGACAAAGGATGGAGTGTGACATAAGCTAAAACCATTGAAGGAGACTGAAGAAAAGGTATGTGGTAATGCAAGGATAACTTTTGTTGATGGAAGAAATTTCCTAGATGGTATGAGGCATGAGCATGTATGTTTTACTTTAATTCCAAAAGCTGGTAAAGAGGAAGTAGAAGATGTTCCTGTAGAAGTTGTAGATTTGTTGAATGAGTTTCAGGATATTGTATCCGATAACGTGCCTGATGGATTACCACTAGTCAAGAAGATCAGTCATCAGATGGACTTGATCCCAGGAGTGAGTTTGCCGAATAAGGCAGCACACAGAATGACACCTGTAGAAAGTGAGGAGTTGAACACATAAGTACATGAACTATTACAGAAAGGATTGATCCGTGAGAGTCTGAGTACCTGTGCTGTACCAGCAGTATTAGCACCAAAGAAGAATGGAGAATGGAGGATGTGTACAGATTCTAGGGCAATAAACAAGATCCATAATCAAGTATAGGTTTCCATTGCCACGAATGGATGATATTATGGACTGTTTGAATGGAGCTGTGTATTTCTCAAAGATAGATCTGAAGAGTGGATATCATCAGATTCGGATCAGAGAAGGAGATGAATGGAAGACTACCTTCAAGACAAAGGAAGGACTATATGAGTGGTTAGTCATGCCTTTTGGGCTAACCAATGCGCCGAGCACTTTCATGCGGCTCATGAATGAGGTTCTGAAAGAATTTCTAGGTAAGTTTGTCATTGTTTACCTAGATGATATTTTGATCTTTAGTAAGACATTGGATGAGCATATGATGCATATTCGTATGGTATTTGAGAAGTTGAGAGAAGAGAAATTGCTGATTAATTTGAAGAAGTGCAGTTTTGTGAAGAAGGAGTTAGTGTATTTGGAGTTTGTAGTTTCAGGAGAAGGTCTAAAAATGGACCCAGAGAAGGTACAGGCTATCCTTGAATGGCCTACTCCAAAGAGTGCTACTGAGGTAAGATCTTTTCATGGTCTAGCTAGCTTTTACAGAAAGTTTATCAGGAATTTTAGTAGTATTTGTGGACCCTTGACTGAAACAATGAAAGGGGATAGAAAAGAGTTTAAGTGGACAAATGGGGCAGAAAAGAGTTTTCAATTGTTGAAACAAAAAGTTACAGAAGAACCTATTTTAGCATTTCCAGATTTTAATAAGGTGTTTCAAGTAGATTGTGATGCTAGTGGTACTGCAATAGGAGCTGTTATGAGCCAAGAAGGTAAACCTGTTGCTTATTTCAGTGAGAAGTTAAATGATGCTAAGAGGAAATATTTTGTTTATGATCAGGAATTGTATGCTATAGTTCAGGCATTAAAGAAGTGGAGACATTATCTACTTCCTAAGGAGTTTTGTTTTGTATACTGATCATCAAGCTTTGCAATATTTGAATAGTCAAGGAAAGTTGAATCAGAGGCATTTGAAATGGGTTGAGTTTTTGCAGAGTTATACATTTGTTTTGAAACACAGGAGTGGAAAGTCTAATAGGGTTACAGATGCTCTTAGCAGAAGGCAACTATTGCTGACAGAAATGCAGATTGAAGTGGTTGGGTTCAAGGAACTCAAAAATTTATATCCAGAGGATCCTGATTTTGGTGAAGCTTGGAAAGCTTGTACAGAACCTGCTACTCTAGACAGGATGAAATGGTTGGATTTCATCATCCAGGATGATATGCTATTCAGAGGGAGTCAGTTGTGCATTCCACGAAGTTCTATGAGGGAGAATCTCATCAAGGAGAAGCATAGTGGAGGATTGGCTGGACATTTTGGTCGTGATAAAACCCTTGGTTTGGTTAGTGAGAATTATTATTGGCCACAGTTGCAGCAAGATGTGAAGAAGTTTGTACAAAGTTGCAGAGTATGTCAAATGGTGAAAGGAGTGAAGCAGAATACAGGGTTGTACCAGCCATTGCCTATACCAGAGAAGCCTTGGGAGGTTATCAGTATGGACTTTGTTCTTGGTTTACCAAGGACACAGTGGGGCCATGATTCAATTTTTGTAGTAGTTGACAGATTTTCAAAGATGGCACATTTCATTCCCTGCAAGAAGAGTAATGATGTTGTTCATGTAGTAGAATTGTTTTTCAGAGAAGTAGTGAGACTTCATGGTTTGCCAAAGACCATAGTTTCAGATCGGGACACTAAGTTTGTTGGATATTTCTGGCGAACATTGTGGAAGAAGTTGAAGATAGATTTGAAGTTCAGTTCATTACATCACCCACAGACTGATGGACAGACAGAGGTGGTGAATAGGAGTTGGGAAATCTGCTGAGATGTTTGGTTGGGGATAAGCCAACAGGATGGGATTTGATTTTACCACAGGCAGAATTTGCATACAATAATTCTGTCAACAGGAGCACTGTAAATCACCATTCCAGATTATATATGGAAGTAGTCCAAGAAATGCATCTGAGTTGAGAAAGATAGATAAAGGAGAAATAAGTAGTGCTGAGGCTGAGGATTTTGCAGAACATTTGAAGAAAATCCATGGGGAGGTGAGGAAGCATATTACCAAGATGAACGCACAGTATAAGGCTAAGGCAGATGAGAAAAGGAGGTATAAGGATTTCAGGTTGGTGATGAAGTCATGGTTCATTTGTGGAAGGAGCGGTTTCCAGTTGGTACATATAACAAGTTGAAAATGAAGAAGTTTGGACCATGTAAGATATTGAAGAAGCATGATTCAGGAAATGCATATGAGGTAGAATTGCCTAGTGAGCTGAATATTTCACTACTGTTTAACATTTCAGATCTGACAGAGTATCATGAAGGAGGTGTTGAAGATGAGATCACAATAGCACAGTGGAGTATTCCAGCAACTCGTTCAGACACTAAGGAGATCGAAGACATACTGGATAGTCGTGTTGGTAGAAGCACAAGGAATAGGACATATGAAGAGTATTTGGTCAAATGGAAAGGATGACCTGTAGAAGATTCATCATGGCTAACAAGGAGGAGGTTAACCGTCTTGGTTTTCCTCTGCACACCTGAGTCGTGACAGGGTCACTTCTCAAATTACCCTGGGTGTCTGACGCAGGAGCATCCTGGGTGTAAGAGAAATCTTGCATCACCCAAAAATATTTCTATTTTTTATATTCAATAAGGGCTATTTCAGTGCAGAGCTGCTATTTATGGAAAGTTACTATTTTTGGTAATTTTTGCATGTGCTCAGAATGATCTGATTTCTTTCTTGGAGGTTCATTTTGGTCATGTAAGTCTGCCAGTAAAGTTTCATTGCCAGATCAAGTGTATATTGGAAGATATTGAAGATTTTTGGTATTGGCAGTAGGGTACAGAAACTTTGAACTCAGTTTTGAAGGCTTTAGAGGCCCCGGATGAGGTCAAAAATTTGGGTGACGGGCGCTTGCGTAGGTCAAGCCTGTAGAGCGCTTCATGGTGTTTCTGAAATGGGGTTATAATAGCCGATCGAGTCAACTGGTGATGACTTATGGTCTTCGGAAGTTGGGCCACCTGAAATGGCAAAAAATAATTTTCTTCAAAATTTCTGTTCGGGTTTCAAAGGTTATCTGAGCCGACTATGATGTAATAAAATGTAAAATAAAATAATTCTAAGTTTGGTCAGCCTTAGTGGCTAAAATTTTGGAACCTTCCCAGGTGGTGGATAATTGCCTATATAAGGAAGGCTGTATTATTGTCTTGGGTAGTTCAGAATAGTTCTGGGTAATAGTTCGAGGCTTTGTCCTACAGAATATTGTAAGGGAATGCCCATGTGGCTTTGCATATTGTAATTCTGAAAGTTTGTAATTCCACATTTGTGGAGATAATAAGAAGCCAATTTTTCTATTCTTGCATATCATTGTTGTTGTTTCTCTTTTTCTGTTATGTGTTTGTGGTATTAAGGGGAGCACCCTTCATCACATACATACATACATATATATATATATATACATATATATATATATATGTATGTATGTATGTATGTATGTATGTATGTATGTATGTATGTATGTATGTATATGTATATCTATACATACATACATACATATATAGATATAGATATACATACATACATACATACATACATACATACATATATATATATATATATATATATATATATATATATATATATATATATATATATATCTATATATCTATCTATATCATTATCTAG